>JAPYYQ010002901.1:0-14761 GCA_030522585.1 Anagyrus pseudococci | reverse complement strand
GACCTCAAAAAAAACAAGTTTAGAAAAGAATTTTTTTTAATATGTTTAAAAAATAATTCGTTGCTTTTGCGGTACCCATTTGTTAGTTTTGAGGTTATATTTTAAGAAAAAAATTTAATTGATTATATTTATCAAGGGTATATATATTTTTTATTCATTTTCCCTTAAGGTGTCCGTTATGCCCGACCTTCCCCTATAACGCAGCTTTTCCGATGCACGCGCGATCCGACGAATATCGCGGCGCACGCTTCCGAAACGAAATCTCCAATTAAGCCAACTCCAGACGTCTCGTCTCGCGCTTTTGCCCACTCTCGTTTCACGTTTTTTTTTTTTCAATTACCCATGGAGCTACAAAAAGAAGGAAAAAAAAGGAGGGGAATGAGTGCGGACCGATAGATCGATGAAAAATATGGCTCTCTCAGGAGTAGTGGCGCGTCGCTTGTAGGCGGCCCGTTGCGCGCCGTTAATTATAAAGATAAGGGGAAACACGAGAGAGTGAGGGGGAGGAGAGAGAGAGAGAGCAAACGGTGCGGAGGGGGGAGCAATCATCCCGATCTTCCCTGGCTCTTTTTACTTCTCCCGAGCTCTCTGAGCTCCAAGAGCTGCGAGAGAGAGAGAGAGAAGCGATGACTCGCTATTCGCGGAGTTGCGCGCGCTGCCTCGCGGGATTACGAGCCCGGGTAATCCCGGCGTCCGCATGCAGACGAGCCTGCGTGCTCTATCTCCCTCGCTCTCTCTCTCGCTCTCTCGTGTAATCTGCTCTTTGCCATTCCCCTTTCTCCGGGGCCGCTCGTTCCTCCTTAACCAACGAATAGACGTGAACGCGGCGTAAAAGTCGCCGCGCGCTCTCGCGTAATCCTCTTATCCGCCGACTTCGGACTCTCTCTCTCGCTCTTTCTGGCCTCGCGGCGCTTTATCGATCATTTCTCGGAAGCGTCGATCCTTTACCCTTCTTGCCCCCCCCCCCCGACGCCCACGCTTTTATACCCGGTTTTTCGACCTTGGCAGATTCGCTTTTTCTTGATTGTACAGAGAGAGAGTATGCTCACGCGACCGCGTAGACCTAACTCTCGGTGACTGCGAGGTTCAAAAGGCTAGTCGTTATTACGGCTCGTTTGGGCTTTATCCTCGAGTAGCTGGTGTCGTGATTGCGACTGACGGGATTTACGATCGGATTCATTAATGGAAATTTAAGCTCGTAAAAGGCAGATTCGCCTATTGCCAGCCGATGCGCATACGATTCCGTTGCTTCCGACGTGCCATGATTTTGTTTTATTTTTTGGCAGGATCGCCAGACAACGCGTCTCTTGATTAATATTCCAGGGAATCCTGCCTCGAGGAAGGATGAATCGGCAGGAAAAGAGGAGCCATCGGCAAATTAGTTGCAGCCCCCACTCCCTTCCGATTAAAAAGCTCCTCTTCATTACCCGGACATTAAAATATTCTGTTTAGATAAGGGTCCGCGAGTATAGGTCGAAGCTAGTTCTCATAGGACTCTCGGCAAAGTCCGCTAGTTCGTTATCGATTAAAAAATTTTGAATGCTACTACCGGCCAATTAACATTCTACCCCCCCACCCTACCTACCATTTCCGTCTTGTCGGCGGCGGCGCGCGCGCAAGACAAAGAAAAGGCACGTTCGCCTATACATATCCCCATTTAGCTTTCGTTCCTGCTGCCAGCGACGAGCACGCAGATAAGTGCGCGTATCTCTCTCGCAGGGCGAGCTCAAGCGTCATCCCAACTGTAAAAGAAAGTAAAAGCTTATGGCTTTCGCAATCCCTCCCTTCCACCCCTCTTTCTCCAGCGCATTGGATTGAGCCGGGGTTTTTCTTCGGGTTTAACGACGCCGTTGCTGAATTACCAACGAGACTCGACGCGAGTCCCTATACCGAGACCTGCGCAAGATGCTTGGGGTAAGAAATGGGAAGGCGGCACAAGGATAGTCTTACCTTCGCGAGGAAGATTCCAATTAGGATATAGGGCTCAAGCGAGAACGCGTCTATATTCGTCCAATTAATCGTACGGCCCTACCGCGACTCCCCCCCCCCTCCCTCCTCCTCACCGTATACTTAACGAGCAAGAACATTCACTAGCTTGTCAGTTCACCAACTTGCTGCTCGTGTAGACCCTCGGGCTGAGCGTCCGTGTGAGTGTTTCGATCCACGTGCCTAGACTCGATATCGTAAATTAGCTTTCGGCTTGCGGCTATATTTTATAGAAGTCCAAAGTGAGGAGGAGGGGAAGCCCCCCCGGATTTATGCGACTTTTTGAAAACCGGCCGTTTTATTAATTGTCCTCTCAAGCAGGAGCATTAATCAAATTAACGCGTTATCGCTCTTTTTGTACTCTTCCGCCCTCCCCCCCTCCTGGCCCCTCTACCGAGAACCTGTTAATCAACCAAATGACCGATCGCGTACACACGCGTGTGTATGTGCAAGCCTCCCTTCAGCCGCGAAGATAAACAGGCAAAAACAAAGTAATGAATTATAATTGTGTCGATCGTGCGTTGAAAATAAATATTAAGGAATTTACAATCGAGCCGACGATAACTCAAGTGCACACTTGCTGTTGTAGTAGAGGAAAAACTGGAGAGAGAGAGTGAGAGTGAGAAGCTGCGAATACGACGATTGCAGCAGTGGTATACGAGCCGAGAAACTCGCAGGAGCCGAAAGTACGGGCGACAAAAGCGAGAGAAGGAGAGCGAAGAGGGGCCCAGGGTATGCACGCTCCAAGCTCCAGTATAGTTAGCGCGTGCGAGGGGGAATCGCTGTAATGGGATCTTTAACATTCCTCGGAGGAACAGGTCCCACTGTCCCACATCCTTGAGAGGCCCTTTGGAAAGCCGAAATCCTGCAACCGCTCGTCCTTCTCCCCCACCCCAGGCTTGCCCAACCGCCCTCTCTTGGCCACTCGTTCTTCGTGTTCCTCCCGTTCTCCGTCCATTCGAAGCAGCATGTTTCGCACGAGTTTCGACGAGGTTCCGCCGCGGTCGAAGACTCGAGACGAGAGCAAAAGTATGTCTTCTATACTTCGCTGGCGGCGGTGTAAGCTGCGTAACCGACGGCTTTTTTCCAACCCCCCCTCCCCCTTGATCGAGGATGGTCCATTATTTTTAGCTATCGGACTATAACGAGAAAAAGCCTTAAAGGGCGATGATGATGATGACGAAGACGCTGATGATTTTTAACCTGAACCGAAGTTGGTCTATTTTTAGCGAAAAAAAAAGAACAGTCGGAAAAGCCATTAGCTCCCGTTGAAAGAGCCTTCTTCACGGAGGTCCTTCTCCCCCCCCCCTCCCTACTAGTCTACATCGTACAGAAGTTTTTCAGGCTGCAGGCGCGAGACGCTTCATCCGGTCCTTCTTCGACACGATCGTTTGCGAGTAGACTATATATCGCACTCTAAGATGCTCCAATCGCCCTGCTCGAGAGAGAAAAAGAAAGATGGAGAGAGAGAGAGAAAGATCGAGTCCTTCTCGGAATGCGAGCGGGCCACACACTGTAAATTTAATGGACCTTGCCCGGGCTAACGTTTCGCGCTCGATCGACGAGTAGAACTGCTGCTTGTTACTTCGGCTCACGTATATAAACACGCAGCAAAAACTCGCAATAGTATAACCGCGCTCGAATTTTACGCACGCCGCGCGATTGTGCTTTTAAAATAACGAAGATTTACGAGGAGAGAAATTGGTAATCGAGCCGGGCTCCGTTCATCGGCCACGATCGGTTTGGTTTTCGTTTTCACAGCCAGAGTGGGCTAAAGGGGGGCTAGATTATCGTTGAGGATCTCTCCGAGAGGCACGGGCGTGTGTTTGACAGCTGGTGCGCTGAAACTATATATCGCTGGACTGGTGAGATTGGAATGAGTTTGTGTATACTTGGGCGATTTGCTAGACGTAGCGAGAGAAAGAGAGAGAGAGAGAGCTCGTTGCCGCATTGTCGGTTGGCGCCCCTCTGGACGATCTTACGTATACGAATACACTCGTGCGGTTAGACGAATGGATTTTCACCGAACTTAAGATGTAGCGGGCGAATTTAAATAAACCGCTCGCGCGCTCAAGCCGAGAGGGGGGTAAACAGAGATAAGCTTGATGAAATAAACTTTGATACTATTTAAATCCAGGCCTGCACACGGGCTTTCCAGCGAAACCATGTATATATGCGGCCGGATCGAGTTGAAAATTAATACTCGTATGCGCGCGTGTGCGTAACGAAGCCTTAAATTTGAGATATCAGTTTGGAAAAGCTTTAACGCTCTAAATAATCGCGAGAGCAACGTATCAAATTCACTTTGAACTATGCACAAGGTCTCCATTCAGCCGGCTATTTAGCCCACCCCATCAATTCAGGCCTTCTCAATCTCGGGCGCGCGCCCTGTTTAATTTTCTGATAAAATCAATCGCCAGTCACCCCGTACCAGTGTATATACGTACATCTCACCCCTGCACAGCGAATTGATTAACAAAACAAAACAAAAAAACACAAAACGCGCGATTGATAGACGAGGCGCGCTCGAATAATTAAAAAGCTACTCCGTTGATTAAGGCGGAGAAGCCGCGCGCGAAAGTGAGAGATGAATCAAGCGCCCGGGCGCAGGGGATTAAGAAATTAAAGAACAGAGCGCGCGTGCGAACGATGCCTGGCGAAGGTTCGGTTTAGCGAAAAAGGAAAAAAAATGAGCCGGCAATATAACACGGAGAACAAACGCATTATTCGCGTGTGTATGTGCGCGCGCGCACGAAACAAAAGGCAGCGTTTCGTTTACACTCGCCGAAAGTGTAGGCTATCGTTGATTTTTCAGCTCGAAAGACCGGGCCGCGCCCGACTCTGCCAGCCACACCGCGCTATTGGATTTTCATTGTTTATCTGGGTCGACGCACTCTCGGTCAAAGCTCAACCGGGCCGCTGGGAATTTATCATTAAAATTCTTGAGGAATTTCTGCCCGTCTCTCTTTCTTTTTCTCGCCGCTATATAGCTCGTTTAATTTTTAAAGCCGCACTCGGAGAGCTCTGCCCTTTAATGACTTTTTTAAGCGTTGGCAATTTTTTTGTTGTTTCGCGCGCGGAAGCGTTTCGGACGCAAAAGCCCCGCGGCTTTATCGCGATTGCGGCCTTGAGTAAACATTAAAGAGCAATATAGAGCGGTGGGGAGGAGGGAAAGAGAGCGGGGTCAACAAGCCAACTGCCAAAAGTGCAAATCAAGCTTGACTATCGATCTTGTGCCGCGTCTTTGTTCCACCGCGCAATGTTTAACCTGCTCAATGACATGCGTCTTTTGGCCGAGGTTTAACGTTCCTACGGGGTCTGAGTAACAAAAGGTTTTTCGATTGTAAAGCTTGCTCTCGTATTACCGGGGATCGGGTTTATAGTTTTTTTCTTTTCAATGAGCTTAATTCCATCGAAATTACAAAAGCATGAGTAAGTTTTTTTTTCCTCGATATTGGTATTACAGCGAGAAGAGCCAATGCGAAAAATAAAAGTAACAAAGATATTTTATGAAATAATTTTATAAAGCATTGGAAAACCTTTTAAAAGCATGCTCAAGCGTTTTATAATACCGAGAATATAAAAGTATTTTGAAAATCGCAAGATAAATATCGAGAAGCATTTTCTATCAAAGTTTATTAAAAACAGCGGTATATGAATTTTTGGGGTATGAATTTTTGGGATCGTCGAAACTTCGAGGCATTTTATTTAGTAAATAAATAATATTTTGAAAACTTACGCATACGGCAAAAGTGAAAATATGTCCATTCGTTTACTCACCTGCAATAGAAAAAAAAGCAATATAAACATCAATACGTGAATTATCAAAAAAACGTCGCCTGCCAATAAACATTTCCATAAGCTAATGAGCATCCCGTTATTTGAAGTATCGTAAATGGCTTTACGCGTTTTGTAAATCAAAACTCGAAACGTACATAAAAGATCTTTCTCATAAAGTACATCATCGGGCACTTGGTTAGAATAGAAACACTCCTGAAACGAAGGGGGCCAACGAGAAGGGGGAGGGTGGGAGAATAGGGTGAAGGAGCTGCTCAAGCAGTCGAACGAAAATAAGCGTAAAATCGAAACGGCGCAACAGGCCTCTCTCTCCCCTCCCCCCCCTTCCGCCACCCTCTTCTCAGCTCACTCGCTCCCTCGCCGACACACAGAGAACGTCATTTCTTTCCTCCATTCTCTTCGGCGAAAATCTTCATTATAGCCCTTAGCCCGAGCTATTTTAATCCTATTTCTTGTCGTGGCGCCCCTCTATTTTAATCCCTCTCGCCCCTACCTCGACACAAATCGTCCCGATTTCCGGATCTTTTTCTCGGTCACGGTTACCCACCGACACTCTCGCTTTTTAGAGGTCGAGGCAGCTCTTTCCCCTATATACCTGCGAGCCTTCGCGAGATTATTTCTGGAGGCGGTCGAAACACGTTTTCTCCCGGCTGCTGCCGGCTTCTTGTGTGCATACTTCTCTCAGACGCGATCGAGCATCGATCATTTAAAATGACGCAAGGAAAATAATCGGGCCTAATTTTATCCGATTAATCACATAATTATATTCAGCCTCTTTGGGAGAGAGAAAAGATATTAAACGAAGCAAGTTGGTAGAACAATGGTATACAGCTCTCGGCGGAGCGGCCAAATGACGCAACAGTATCAAGAGCCGAACAAATGTAGTCTTATCCCCGGGTAATCAGACCAAATCTCGGGGCTTGAAAGAAGTTCCCCTTGTACGAAAGAAAGAGAGAGGAGTAAGAGAAAAAAAAAGGGAGGAAGGTATAAGGAGCAGAGCCGTGTCGGCAAACCAGTTACGACTCATTACGATTCAGCAGGCGTGCAGCCGAAAGAGCGAGCGAGAGCAAAAGAGAGGGATGGAGAGAGAATGAAAGGCAGAGAGGAGAGTCGCAGACTGATGTCTCGCTGAGTATCCGCGAGAGTGTATAGGATAGCGCGAGTGAGAGAGAGAGAGAGGGAAAGTGAAATAGCCCCTCGGAGTGTCCGCTCTCTTTTACGGGAGCCTAGTCTGGATCAAGAGATCAGTAGTAAAGTGGAGGAGGGCAGTTCTTCCTCTTGCTAAGTGTAGACATTGGCGAAGAAGAAGAAAGAAGAGAGAGAGAGAGCGAATCAAGGCAAGTCAGCCGAGAGACAGAGCTCGACAGAGGCCTATTATACAGGTATACGGAGGAGAGCAAGAGGGAAAGATTGAAGAGAGCTAGGGAAAGAGAGAGAAAGTAGGAGGCAGAGATTGCCGCTGGAGCAACAGAGTGCAACGACAAGGGCCGCAGCGGCAGCAGGCGAGCAGCAATAGAGGAGCTCGCCGAGAACCAAGCACGCTGTAGACGGACGCGACGAGGACGGATGGACGAAGGAAAAGAGCCGAGGAAAAGAGACAGACGTGGAATGGGGCGGGGAGGGGGTACGCGCGGAGTCGCTTAGAGATCGATTCCGCCGCGAGTACACACAGCTCTGCACACATGCACGCGACTCTGCGTGTGGAGAAAGAGCAGAGCGGAGGGGGCAAAAGTCGTAGCAACAGGTTGAAAGACTAAGACGGACGATACGAAGAGGAAGGGAGGGAGAGAGAAAGGAGGAAGAGAGAACGGACAGTCGGATAAGCTGAAAGACTCTGCAGACAGTTTCGAATGATTCTCATTTTTTTTTATATCCCTATATTCCGTTTTTATAATAATTAAATGTTTTTACAGTTTTATTTTACAAATAAGAAATGTTCGAATAATAATGTATATTTATTATATGTTTCTTTTTAAATAAGGTAAATTTTTGTTTTCATTTCTGCCGCTCGGCAGAGTCGAGTATGAAATAATCAAATTTAGAGCAGTCGATTAATTTGTACGTTTGTATAAAATCGACGATGAATAAATGAAAAAACAATATTTGCACGGGATGTATATATACGGCAATTGAAACGAGTTAAATGGTAATGTTCATACATCCGACCGCAAATGAAATTAACGGTCGTTTATTTTAAAAGTACATTAAGCTAATCAAAGCTCGTCTTTCTCTCTTTAGTCAATGGTCGTTTAATTAGAAAGGAGAGAAATTGTTACGTGCAAACTTATAATGCCATGCGAGCTTTTTTCTTAACAAAGACGCAGCACCACGGGCTTAATTACTCATCACTTTAATTTGCCCATCTCTTTTCTCTCGTCACTTAAAATCGCAATTAATCATAGAATTTGATATTTGCAATTTCAATAATTTCAATTAAAATAAGTTTTTCCGATAAAAATTAAAAAAGAAAAAGCTAAAAAGTAAACATTTGTATCTACAAATTGAATCGATACACTTAATTACAAAACGCGTACAGAGTAATCAAATATTTGGAATAATACCGATAACCCAAAATTTTGCATCCAACAAAAGCACGTCCATAAAGATAAGAAAATTAATTTACCAGGATTCCCTAAAAATATCCAAAACCCACCATTTCTAAAAGAAAGAAAAAATCGATCTCAAAACGCGCAGCCGCAAGCTCAAGAGTTAATCTCGCGTCTAAGCCCTATCGCAAGGTCCGCCAAGTGTCAAGCGCTCTCTTCCCGCTGGCCGCGCACATCATAAATTAAGGGATCTTGTCGCATGTGGCATAAGGTACATCGGGTCGCGCTGGCTGTTACCCCCATCCAATACACGCTGTATATTTGTCAGTCAGTGTTCTGGAAAGAATACGAAACGTCGCTGGGCTCGGGGGCGCTCTCTCTCTCTCTTTCTGCTATAGGCCCCATTAAAATGAGCAATGCCTCCTGCGGACCCTGTCATTTGTCAGGCCGGAAAAGTAGCCTTTCCCGCCCCCCTACCCCCAGGCCTTCACAGGCTTTGATAAACAGCCGCGGCTCGGAGATATACCCTCGGCATCGTAATCCGCATATTATGCCGGTCCTCGCGGCTAAACCATATACGAGCAGAGGCGGCGGAGGCCAGCGTGTGTGTTGTCTACGTCCTCCACAATTACTGCGATCAAACAATGCCAGGCTGAGTCGTTGGCCACACGCTCGAGGCGCTTGTAATGCCGCAGCTTGAGGCTTTAACGAGATGCGACACGGCTTGATCGTATTGTTACCTGCGCATCTGACGCGCCGCCCTGGGAATCAATTTGCTTCCGCCTCCGAAGCTAATGCTCGCGGTCATCGTAGTTCTCCGGGGGAGGGAAGAATAGGAAGCTTTCGGGATTTAAAAGCAAAGCATTGTTTAACGCACGCAAAAGTGCGATGGTCTCGAAAGCTTGCTTACACGTAAAGCTGAATTATTATTATGGAACTGAAGAAGCTTTTAAGTTCGATATCGTTTTATATCCAAGCCTGAGTTTGCGGGTGCAACTTTGCCGTAATATTTATACGAAGGAGCTGTGAGGATGTGTGTGTGTGTGCGGCCTCGAAAGGGTATCGCCTGCGGGAGGGCAGTAACTTGCGGTCGGCGAAACTGTTGGCGCGGAAGAGCCGCGATAGGATTGTCGAAATGCTGATCGGCGCGAGAAAGAAGACCAGCCGGCGGACCAATGGATCAGCGCGTAAATTGCTGCGGAACGCAATCGTTCTCTTTCTTTTTCACTCTATTTTTTCACGGGGAGCTCGGAAACTAGAGAATCGTTTTTATAATTCGATCGCCCGTTGGTTTTCCAACAACGCGTTCGCTTGCTTTCGGTTTATTCGATCAGAATGTTGGTCATCAGTGATAACGTGAATTGGTCTTTTTTAAAATTTTTTAAATGATTGATAAGAACTACATGTATTTTCAATGAATCTGAGACCGGTGGACGGGTGGGTGTGTATTGCCGAAACGGGGCATTGTTATATTCATAATCGTAAAAAAGTCAACGTATACACGCGATAACATCTGCTGGCAAACAAGTGGCCGTGTAATAAGCATTTGTACAAGCGAGAGAGCTCGTGAATTAAGTAACGCGCTCGCGCGGGCATATGAAACTCGATAAAGACGAAGCACGACTGATGCTACGCCTATTGTGCTCCCAGCGCCAAAGAAATCAGCTTATCTCGGCCGATGCATCAATTAAGGATACGAGCACAGCTCCAAGCCAATTGAATTGTTCACTTTGCGTCCTAGGGGCAACTATAGTACTGCCGTTCCCTCCCTTCGCCTGTTTTTTTTTTCGTCCCAGCGAATCAAAACTGATACATCGGTACACCGAATAATTCGTTTATTTCCAATAAACGAAAAATCAAGTTTTGGAATAGCATACGCGCGAAATTAAGGAAGAAAAACGATATTTTTTTTTTTCATAAATTATTTAAGGCAGTCATGGGAATCGCAATGATCGATTGAAATAGCGAAAGAAAAAGAAACACACACACAAAGCAAACAAAGATGAAATTGAAAGATCGAGAGAAGCAGCGAAACGTGAGTATCAAAAAGGAGAAAGAGAAAAAAGAAAGAGCGAAGAAGAAGAAGATGAGAGGGAGCAAGACATGGGAGTGTGGGTGAGGAGAGGAAGGGGATATGCAGTGCTCGTGAAGCGTTCAATTCCATCGCTGTAGGTCCTAAAACTTTTGAAATCCGACTTGGGCTTTCCCGTCATCGTGCTCTCTCTCTCTCTCTTGCCGTGGGGACTTGCTGCAGCGGCACAGCAGCAGCAGCGTTAGCCTCCTCCGCCGCGCACGATTTTACAACGAAGTAGCAGGCGGCTCGTTGTTTCAGCAGAAGGCATAAATATGCCTCGGTCGGCCGTCGTAAATTCAAATTTGCTGCCGAGCCCCCAGCGTCGGCCGCTCTCGGATTCTATGTGTCTCCCGTGCGTCTGCAGAGCGCCACGGCACACACGTCCTTACGGGGACCGGCAAACGAGAGTAACGGCACGTGCGTTATGCCGGGGGAAAATGGAATGACCGCTCGTTTTTCAACCCGCCCCGAAAATACGATATACACGTGTGTGTGTGTACTCTCGGCTTAAGGACGCGTCTATACATGCTTTTCGGAGAGTATACCCTCGGCCTATGCTATACGGACTCGAAGGTTCTTCTTCTGCGTACTACGGAATAATTGACGGGGAAAAATTGTTTTCCTTTTTTTCTCAAAAGATTTTACGCGGCTTCCTGCACGTAATGCGCCTATCTTTTTCCGAGAAGATTATGCCGCGGTCACAACTAGAGGAAATTAGTTAGTACAGCATGGAAGTCATTTTCGATCTTATTTTTATTGTTTAATTTTATAATAATCGGTAGAAGAGCATTATAATTGTTCATCGATACAGCGGGACGTCGAGAATTTCTTATTTATTATTTTTTTTTTATTAAAAGCGAGACCTAGATTAGGCGACCTTGCTATACGCGATCTTGCTTCGATCATTGAGATCATATTAAAACTTTACTATTGCTTGCGTACAGATCAAAGAGAATACCAAATTGATCCAAATATTTCCGCGTAAACGAATCGAGGATTAGTCAGCGTTGAAAGCCGATCGAGTTCTATATTTGAGCTCTCTGTAATATTTTTTTATACAAATTTAAATAATTAATTGAAACATACATCCGCACGCGATATCGGTTTATAATACTCGATTAATCAAGAGAGTTACATTCCAACAGCGGCATTCTGCATCCAAACGAATCATCGAGCAATCATCTTCGCGCACAAAACAGCCAAGACGTCGTCTTGCCAAAAAAAAAAGCAAAACAAAACGCACTTGTCATCCTGGACTTTCTCTCGCTCGCGGTGTTTCGCGCGCGTAGCAGCCTCTCGCCATTGCCATACACACTCGCACGAGCATTGAAGCTTAAGCGCAACCATGCGCGCGCTAGCTCATTCCCACGCCGCCACAAGACTGCACACACACACGCATACAACTCACACGTTACCGGAGTTGACGTACACGAAGCAAGAGGGAGAGAGAGAGCGAGAGAAAAAGCTGGGAAAAGCACATTCGTTACAGCGAGTGAAGAAGCAACATCTCCCAGCAGCTCCTCCTCCTCCTCCTCTCCATTATTCTTATCTCGGAAATTGTTTATAGGAACGACGAAGGCTCTCGCGAGCAGGCGCCCTGAGGTATACTACCAACCAGGAGAGCGCCTGAGAAGCTTTTTCTCGAGGACTCCTGCACAACACTCGCGCGCACACACACACACCTCTCGGAAGATCGATGCTCCATCCAGCTGAGAGCGAGAATGCCAAAGGCTTCTGCACTTTTTTTCGATGGATTTACTTTATTTTTTTCACCCTCCGCTCTAGGTTTTCTTTCCATCCCTATATACCCTCCAGAGAGAGAGTCTGTGCAGCCGGAAAACTGGACTGGTTTATTTTTTTATAGATTTTTCGCTGCCGGCGAATAATAGCTCGTATTCCGCCGATACTGCGAAGCGATGAAGACGTAGTCTTCCCATTTGATAAGTCTCCTCTCCTTTTTTTTTTTTTTAATAGAATCTATTTTTCTTCCCTGCTATTTAAAGAATGCTCGCATTCGACATGACTCAATGCTCAGACGTTCGCGCGCTTCGCAAGGATATTGCCGGACGCGCTCTGCACACCGCGAGCAGAGAAATTCGGTGCGAGAGCGACCATCACCGCGCCCCTGCGGTCATCGTTTAAAAATGCAAAAGCGCGTAAAGAGCCGCTCTCCTTAAATCATCCAAACTAATTTCCCCCGAAATTGTTTTTATTCTTCCTCTTTTCTCGAAAAGCTCGTTAAACTTGATAGCCCCGCGAACTAAAAAAGCAACCGTAAATCGTGAAGAAGCTCCCCCCCCCAAAAAAAACGAAGAAATATAACGACTCTCGTGTCCAAGCGGCGCGTTATTCAATGCCCGTCATATTCCCGAAAAACTTTGGGTAAGCCTCTGAAAATTTCTAAAAAAAAGAAGGAAAGAAGAAAAAAAATGAGCCGGCTCATAAAACAAAACACCATCCGAAGTTTCCTCGCGGAGAAGAAAATCCGATACGAGATCAAAGTCAAAGGCCCATCAATCGTTCGGTATTTTATAAACATTCCTTCGATTTCCTGGGAAGTCCTCGCGCAATAATAAGCCGATATCGTTGAGAAAAAGAGAGAGAGAGAGAGAGAGAGAGAGAGTACAGCCGAGCGCGTATAGTCCCGTGCAACCGAGAAAGAGAGGGAAGAGGGGGGGGAGGGAGAGAGTAGGAATGCCGATCGTAATGCCGGGTAAGTCTTCGGGAAACGGAATTGAGTTTTCTATATCAGGTGAGAGAGCCTCGCGGAAGTGACATAAATCCGACGCGCGGCCCTAGCCTTTACCCTCCTCCTTACGTCCTCAGCCCAACGGAGTTATATATCCGTTTTCTCGCAGACCTTCGGCTTCGCCAAGCAACGAGACTTCACTGGCTAAGCGGGTAGTCCTGCTTTTATCTCTTCGCTCCCTGCCGCTCTTTTTACCTATACCAGCTCTCGAAGCTCCTGTAATGCTCGCACGTGTGCGAGAGAGCTCTTGCAATTTCGGTTGCGCTACACACATCCTGCTCGGATTGACGTCCCAGCCAATTTTTTTCTTTTGGGGGGGGGGACTGGGGAAATCGACGTGGATTACGATTTCTCTAAATTGCTCGGCTGTTTTACAGCTTTAGAGGCTCGTAAATGCCCGCTGCTTTGTGTTTTATCAAGCCGTTCGGCTAGGCACGGTGTCACTTTGGAAAATTCGATTTGAAATATTCGCGCTGGAAGCAACCAAGGAGAGCCTGCGAGGACTTTTGAACGTAACGCGCGCGTAACACCGGCAGGACGAGCGAAGCCAGCAAAAGCGGTATGGGCAGGAAAAAGAAACGAAAGGAGAAAGAGGGGGAGTCTGCGGTCACGCAGAAAGTGTACACGGAGAATGCCAAGAGGTAAAGGCCGAGGACGCAGAGCCGACAGTCGCCCGGCGAAGTATCGGAGAAAACAGTTTCGCCGGCTTCAATCGGCCGCTCGTTATTTCGCTGCGTTATCGGCACTCTACGACTCCAGCATATCGGGTAGAGCTTCTACGCCTGGCCACTGCCTTAGAGCACACTGGTGCTGAGCTTTGCATTTTATTGCGCGCTTTACTCTTTCGGCAGATGCAATGTCCTCGGGGACGCACGTATAACCCGACGCCTCGGGGGGCAGAGCTTGCGGGAAAAATGACGTAGCCGATTATTTCTCTGCGATTCGAAATTTATATATGTGTATCGGGGAGGGTTGCCGTTGTGCGCGAAAAATGGCCGCATACCCGAGAGAGAAAGGAAGGTGGAGATAGAAGCAGGCTGCAACGGAAACTTTGTTGAATGCGCGTGTTTTCTCTCAAGTTTACGGAAACGGACGCTGCCCCCCCGAGTATTGTCTTGCTACTTCGCCGAGGGAATATATAAGTGCAAGAGAAAGAGGCCGCCATTCATTCGGCCGAAGTTGGCGCGATAACGAATGAAAAGCCGAGACGCCGGGACAAAAAGGGCAGCCGTGAAAGAAGTGTGATATCTTTATATTTTCCGGGGGCACAAACTCGCCGGCTGATTTGTGCTCGAGAGCCGCGCGAGAGAGGAGCGGATTAGCACGCGTGTCATTGTTCTGGCGATGGGACTGCCGCGGGAGTTCAGCTGCGTTTATAATCGATCTTGGCCTCGTTGCAGGTGGCTCTCGTGAAATTCCACGGATGCCTTGCCGCTCGCAAAAATCAGCAGGCACGCGCAGGAGAGCTTTAGCGATACGCGCTTTCGTGGTTTGCCGAGGGATCTCGATCAGCGTTGGTTTGCCAGGGTTTTACGCTCAAGTTCGGAGGCGTCGGATAGATGGCGTCACGTAAGAAAGTCACGGCTCATGAAGGGCTTTCGTGTAATA
>JAPYYQ010002900.1:0-26823 GCA_030522585.1 Anagyrus pseudococci | reverse complement strand
AACTATATATATATATATATATATATATATATATATATATATATATATATATATATATATATATATATTCCAGAATGATAGAGAGACTCCTGTAGTAAATGAAGTTTTCATATAAGGTTGAAACTAGGAACTTTGACCGAGGTGTTCTTTTTAAGATACTCGCTTACTAAGGCATTAGTTTCCTCGGGTTGATGGTAAAGTAAGCTCGGTAACTTACTTCGCGCGGGAATTCAGATAAATTTTTAATCTTACATCGAGAGAAATGATTTGGGACCTGAAGAAATAGAAAACCTCTTAGAGCGCTGCCGCGAAGAAAGTTAGGAAAACTCGTTCGTAATTTTTATAATGACAGCAAGTAAACCGTCTTTTAGATTCTGATAAATTTTGAAAGATTATTGCCTTTTTTGTTGCAAGAGACCTTTGATTCGAGAATTAAAAATGCAATAATAAGAAAGAAATAAGGAAAAATATAAACATCAGTGTTTCAAGCTAAACTCGAGCATGGGGAAATAAAAAATGGTCGGAGTGTTGTGTAGAGGAAGAGAGTCGTAGGGGTGGTAATAATGATTTAATTTGCCGAGAGTCTCCTAGCCTGATGCCGCGCGCACGAACTGGAGGACATTACGACAAGCCGGTAATGACACTCGCCGGCATCCTCGGGCACGCGCGTGTCGCAATGTCCGCCCGCGCAGCTTGCTTCACTGTATATCGCAAGTTCCCTCTCTGTTACTGCCGCCGCCGCCGTCGCCGCTACTACTGCCGCGCGTTAATTCATAATTCATAATGGACGTTGCGTGCGGATAATTCCCAAGGGAAAACCGTCGCTGCACGCCCGCGCGGCTGCTTGATGGTGCTGCTCGTGACGCCGGCACGAAAACAGCTCGCGAGAGCTATCGACTTATATACACTCTCAGCGCGCCTCGGATCTCCTCTGTGATATTATTGTTTTCCCGGTAGCTCTTTACCGCCTATACTCTACTTTCGGCCAGCTGTTTATTTCGTACCGTGATACAATAAAGTACTTGTATATTTTTTCCAGATCATTCAAACATATTGTATTCCACGTCTTTCTGGCCAATCGACAATCGCTAAATTTTCAACACTATAAATTGAATAATTTCGAGTTCTCTACAAAGGATCATCCACGTGAACTTTAATTGAAAGTAATCGAAGAGTAGAGACTAAGCGTTCAAAAACCAGCCGGCACCTGTCGTATCGATGGTAACGATTTTATAGGCTGTACCTAAAATATGTTCTATTTTAAACTTGACAAACTTTGCGTAAACAAAGAAATTTAGGGGCTTTATAGTGAACAAAAAGCGAATGGCGAAGTTGACGGTGTCGGCAATTTCGACTAGCCAAGCGCAAAAATGAATTTATCATAACAGCGTGGCACAGGCTCAAGCTGGGCGTAGCCCGTATATACGCGAGGGCATCGATTTCGCGGTCGGCTTGCACGATAAATTGACGAGAGAGAGAGAGAAAGAGAGGGCGCAATAGAGCTTTCGAGAGCTTGCGCGCAAGCGCTGGCAAAACGATAATTAAGTGCGCCCGGTTTCCGCGGTGGGTTCGAATGGCAGATGCGAATGATTGATTTTCGCATTATACGCCGCGACGAGGATCCTCATTTGTAAATGACGGCTCTCTCTCTCTCTCTCTCTCTCTCTCTTTCTCTCTATTCTCCTCTCTAAATCACATACGTGAGGCTGCATCGATATATGTATTTAAACTTTTAAAATTTGTGATTTAGACTATCGGCACTCTTGGCAGCTGGAGTAAAGGCCGTCACGCTAGATTGGAGCTTGATTGTTTGGTTATGATTGTTAGAAATTTGAAATTTTAAAGAGGTACTTTAGTGAATTGCTAAAAATGGAAAAAAAAGTTTAATCTTCTTTTTGTTCTTTTCCAGAACAAAGGGAGCTTTAAGCTTTGTCGTAAGAGCTTTGTAAGTTAACGAAAACTCAAGTTTCGACACAGTGGAGTTTGAAATTCAAGCCCTTTTCGTACTTGTTCAACAAGCATGGCGCCTCGTTCCAAAGAAAATCAATATTTGAATTACCTCCAGATACAAGACACGTGAGCTCCATAACTCCACCCTCGACGTATGGTCCCGCCGTCGATTCTATAGGTCTGCCGTTGTTACTAATGATGTTTGGCGTGCTTGGTGGAACTGCAAAACAAAAACGGAAAAGATTAACGTCAAACCTACATATAAATATATATATATATATATATTTATATGTGTGTATATTATCTCGTCGTGTATTAATGATATAGTCAGGCGAGTATATTGTAATGCAGCTATACATTCGCTTAGCTCTCGTGTAATTTGAATAAAACATCTTGGATTTACAATGTAGGAGGGTATGTAAGTGAGATGGAGGGAGGCAGGGCATATCGATCTTCTGGAAAAGTACGTGCTTGAATAAATGAAAGCGATCCAGGGAAAAGATAAACTCCGGCAAATAAAGAAATCGCCGCAATTCCGGGAGCCCGTCAGTCTAGCTCCCCGAGGCTCGAGCTGGAACACAGCTACTCTGACGTTCTATTACTTAAAAGTACTTCGCGGGACGTTAATCTTCGCGTTGAGCGACGCGCCATACCGGATAGAGCGCTATACCGGCCTCGAAGGGAGCCAACAGAGTTGCCGGCTATACTAGTACAGCAGTAGCAGTAGCAGCAGCAGCAGCAGGCTGTTCTGGTAAAAAAAGCGCCTTAATTTTTTCCGCTTTCGGGCCGCAAGGCTACACGTGCGAGAGATCCAACGAGAGAGAATGAGAGAGAAAGAGAGCGAGCGTCTAGGACGACATTGATTTACGGGCTGGCCAATCAGCCCTCCTGCCCAGGGCGTGCATGCAATCGGCCAAAGTGCGCAGCTTGGCAGAAGGGGGTTGCCCGAGGAGGGGTGTAATGACGCCAGTGTACCGGTGAAAACGCGGCTTCGCACGCAGAGTAAGAAGGAGCAAGGGAGACGGACGCTGGGGCCGAGAGAAGGAAGTTGTCGGACTCGCGGTAACTGCCGCGCAACCTGTTCCGCCACTCGCGCGAAAACCGAGCACGCACCTCGTCCTAAAGCAGTCTCAGCAGCATAGAGCAGCTCCGAGTGAAAACGAGGCAGGAAGACGTCTCTCTCTCTCTCTCTCTCTCTCTCTCTCTCTCTCTCTCTTGTGCTCTTGCTCTCTTGCTTTTACCTGCTTCCTCTTTCTTCGCAGGGTTTTTCGCGGCTCCGTAGTGGGAGGGACTAAGGAGGGGGAAGGAAAAGTACAGCAGCTCGGGCTTCCGGTGCGCGTATAACTTGCTTAACGACCTCTGCACTCTCGTGCGCCTTTATTTCTCATGGCAAGAGCGAAAGAGTTTGTTTGCTTTATGGCGGGGAAATTCGATGAGGCAAACAGCAGCTGGGAGTTCGACGCTCGAAAAGTAAACGATTGAGAATACCGCCCTCTAATTGCAGGGCTTTTAATTAATGCGAAATTGCGCGGCTCGTAAGCCCAATTGAAAAATGTCTAGCACTTGCAGTACTTTCCTACGCGCCTTTTCCCCTCAAGCTTATCTTCCTTTTTCTTACGACTTCGCAGTTTGCTCAATTTTTTTATCAAGATATTTTTTTTAATGTTGATGCGAATGACAAACAATCGCAACGATTACGGTTGATCGTCGTAATAGTAGGAAAAAGCCAAGTCTCCGGTTTGACCAAATAATTAAAGCAGACGTTTTGAAGGTATTTTCGGGGCGTAACGTTTGCTGGGCAAATAAATTGAAGTACAAGTTTGAAGGAAGCCTTTGATGCAGCGCAGTGTTTCGATGTGAATTATCTAGAGTTACGAGATCGAATTACGGGCCACATATAGCCCTTCTCGCACTCTCTCCTGCTGCTTCGAAAAGTCAAGTTAATTCAAAGAAAGAGAAAATCGGATCAACGATCAAAGGACTTTCTAAGATTTTTCTTCTTCGTTTATAGTTAATGAAAAATTTTCCTTACCTCAGCTCGTCAGTCTAATTCATACAAGTTACGTTAATTAACTTTGAACAAAGCGGTTTCTGAATATTTAATATTATTAGCTTTTAGACTGTAACAGTACTTGTAAACGATAATGTCAACAACGACTTTACATTATTTATTAATTATTCTGTTTTACAACTAGATAATTCAATTTCACAACTCAAATTTAAAGTTGCAATCACAGCGGATTCCGTGAATTTTTAGAAATTTCAAGCAAGATCAACCTTATATGGATGCACTAAAATTCATTAGAAATTAAATGTTTTAAAACAGGAATATTTATCCTCATGATTTTTGCTTTCTCAAAGAGAAAACTTTGTAATGATGAAAAATTTCGACTGCGTTTTTTTCGAGTGTCTAGACGTTTTGAAGGTTGTTGAACCAAAAAAATGTGTTTTTAAAAAAGTCTGTGAGTATGTATGTGAGTGCGAGTGCGAGTGTGAGTGTGTGTGTGTGTGTGTGTGTGTGTGTGTGTGTGTGTTCCAAATTTTGTTCGATTACTTTTGAAATAGTTAATCTATTGGCTAGAAATTTTGCACACTTATTTGGTTTGATTGAACTTAGAATTGAATAGTTTTTGGAATGGATAGGACCTTATTAAGGGTGTTTTTTGGGTGTTAAAAATTTTGAAAAATTTTATTTTTCAAAATTAACTTTAGCGTTAGATCGATATATCGAAATGAGTACATATATACTGCAGCCAACTTCAGGGTAAGAAAAGTATACTCAATTTGCCTGATTTTGGGTTTATATTAAAGCTTGGGTCATACAAATGTATAAAATCCAAAACCGCATCAAATTTAGACATGAAAAATATTATTTTTTACATATTGAAAATCTCAATTCTCAATATCAACGTATAGTGTCGCGGGCGCCACAAGGCAGTTTGCTTCCAAACTTGCCTTCGTGTCGCTACCGCGCCACTTGATGTAGGTACTCCAATTTTCGCACAGATGTTCCTTTTTAAAATATCTCGAACCCAAATTTTTTTGCGATTGGTTGTTTCTGTGTTTACTTATTAAGGTTTAAAGATTTTGCGAAAAAAAACAAAAATTTATTTAACGACAAGTATTTGATCATTTTACTTGAAATTTCACGGTGTTTTTGTGTTTAATTATAGGTATATGTATAGAAAAATTTGAGCTGATTTGCCGTTTAATATTAGTACGCATGAATTCATTTAAGTAATACTTAATTTTAAATTTAATAAATTAAAACATTTCTCAAGTAGATTTATTAAAACATTTTTTTTTTTTTAGAAAGCATTCTGCTAAGGCAGTTTTTTATTGTAAGCACAAATTATCCTGATAATTTCGAAATGTATATTTAGAGAAACATAAATTTTTCATTCAGTCTTGTAAAATTTTTAATCTCTAGCTTTTAAATTTTATTTCCTCAAAAGTAATTTTCTTAAATTTTATTCATTTATATCAGTTTCGAGATTATTTGATTCAAATAATTAATTTTATTTATATATTTTAAATTTTATAAAATTTTGAAAATTCTTGTCAACTTATAAAAAAATATTCATTTTCAAATAATTTCAAAAAAATATATATATTACCACATACTTTTCCAACTATAAGATACTGATTTATTCAATTTCTTTACAACAAGATATTGAAAAAAAAAGAAAAAATGACTGAATAATGTAAAATTGAAAATATTGTGAGATGTGAAGAAATACTCACTTATCACAGAAAGATGTACACGGGAATTCCTCGTGGGACTTTTGGCAAAGTCAACGCGACACCTGTACTCGCCCTCGTCGCTCTCTTGCACAGGGTCAATCTTTAGAGTAGCCGGATGCGTGTTGGTGTGAAAGGACGAACGCTGATTCAAATAGTCGTCCATCCATTCCAAAGCCTTAGTCGAGTGTTTTCCTCTGACGTCATAGCTGGAACAGGGCAAGAAACAAGCAGTTCAGAATCATCCGTCTGACAACTCTGAGGCATCGCAAGTGAAAGCTTTTCCCCCTTCTACGCTCTCTCTCTCTCTCTCTCACACACACACACACTCACACACACACACACACACACACTCACACACACACACTCACACACACACACACACACGCCCGCACATGCAGATAGACAGAGGGGTGTAAGCATCAAGCCTTGTCATCGCTATATTTTAAACATTTCCCCGTGCAGTCGTTCAAAGCTAGCCCGGGGCATTCACTCATGAGACTATCGGGAATCTGGCGGGAGGTTCGGTAGGAACGATGCGACCTGGGGAAAAAGTGAAAATGCGCGGCTGAAAAATGTGTGCGCTGCTCCAAGCCCCGGAGCGGATGTGTGGAGCTTGGGGCCGGGGCTGGGCTGCGGCCTTCTCTTTTTGCGCTCGCGGCAAGAAAGACAAAAAGGCCCGCGTACGCTGAAACAAAGCCCGTGGACGGGGCTGTGCTGGTGAAAATCGGATAAGCGCTATCTGTGCCCAGCCGCCGGGGAGAGCCGGGCGTCGCGGCGCTCTGCTTGATTTATATCCGATCGAATCTATCGGCTCGGCGATACGCAGTTCCGGCGATGGCTCGCTCGGGGATGCCCTCTCGACCCGTCCATCGTTCGAACGAGCCTCCCCGAACGCCTACTACCCCCAACCCACCCTCTACTAGCCTATATGCCTTTCTCCGGCTATGCAATATCCTACCTACGGATACATACGCGCCGCACAGTTCGCTTGCTGCTCAACCCTGCCTCCTCTGCGAGCGCTCTCTTTTTTCCTCCCTCTCATCTGCCGGATATCGCGTTATCAACGCTCCCTCGATCTCATCATAATTTGTCGGCTGCTCTGCAAAGTATGCATAATCCTTGACATACTGACCAGCTGCACACGCGGCTTTTGCTCGATTAAGACATTTTTTACACTCACCTATCATTTTCACTTTCAGAATGATTCGCATATAGTAAATTCGCATTCTTGCCCGATTATCCTCGCACTTTCGGCATTGTGTTCTTTGTCAATTATAAAACGCGAATACCATATGCCGTCATTTCGGCAAATAACTAACTAATTAACGAGCTCGATGGGAATTTTCAATTGACGTTGTTTGACCAACAGTGTAATGCGGCCTCGAGAGTTTAGAATTACAAAATTTCATCGGGTTCGAGCGTCAGGAGGTGCGAGCCAGTATAGTTAAAGGATTGCGCGAATTTAATCACAGCTATACAGTGTGCCGGCGTTGCCGGTGCAAAATCACGTTCATCTGAAATGTCGAGGGGGAAAATCGAGTGACAAGAAGTACACAGGTCTGACCCTGACTCGAGGGTCATTTCAGCGAGAGGTGAGAAGGGAAGCCCGAGGCCCGCTATCCCGTCCATGTGCCTATACATTCGTGGTATTGTCAGAAGTTCAGGGCATATTCAAACTAGCCTGACCCAATGCCCAAATGTTCCGAGAGCCTCTCGCGGCTTGGCCAAGTTGTTCAAACAATTCCTATTACTACTCGCCGCACTATTATTTCTTCATTCCAACGAATAATTTAATGAACAATTAACCCCCGGCTGTTTTAGGCAGTAGTCAAAAGTAAAGATCTAGCTATTTTTCGAAATAGCACCTTGATTCTACAAACTTATTTTGACGTGCCACCGCTCTGGTACTACCAAGACTCGTTATTATTTAACGATCTGCCATTATTGGGTTATTGAAATCTATTGGTAGCGGTCACGTGCAGAACCAGCTGGGAAGCAGCTGTTTACCTTGTAATCATGACTGCGTATAACTAGTGAGCTTGGCGTATTTTTCATAAACGAAGATTAGCAACTTGAACTGCCTCGGCGAGAAAGAAAAAATTGTTCTCAACTCTCGAGAATAAAAATTCAAAGCTTCTTATGAGCAATCGAGCAGTCTGTGTGCTACCTTCGTAGAAAGTGATGGAAAATGCTGAAAATGGCGAGTTGAAAGCTGCTGGGTGGCAAACCAAACCTCGAGCCATTAAAACTTTTAAAGCGGCTGCTCCCGAACGGTGCTCCAACGCCAAAATTATGCTAGTAGAAAGTGGAGCATAAGCGCTCTGATTATACTCGATATCAAATGCAAATCCAAGTCCCGCGGCACAAAGATCCATATTGAACGAGAGATGTCTATAGAGGGCGCTTTGCTAGGCTCCACCGACGCGACGAAGAAAAAAAAGAAAGAAAAAATCGCTTGATTTTTTAATAGTCAAAGTTAGGGCGGATCAAAGCTCCGAGCAGTTGGAGGGTTGAACCATTGGGGTCGCAAGGAAACACAGCAACGAACGAGCCGCATCGAGGTTCGAGGCTCAAAGTTACCCTCAAGTTTGTTGCTTTAAACACTTGTTATCTCTTGGCGAATAATCAAACGACGAGCCGTCGTTTTAATTTCGAGCTAGATTCGCCAAATCATTCGGTCCTGCCTGCCAAGAGTATAGGCCAGTAGTTGTCCCATCTGCATGTACATCCCATCGGGAAAGACTCGTCGGTAGATCGCAGCAGCTCCCGAGATTTAGGCAAGTCAATAACCCTGGGCTTTTTGTAGAGAGGCATTCTTGCTGGAGCCGCAGCCATTAATCAGCGGGCATAAGAAGAGCTGCCGCTGGGATGGGCTTGGGCGCAGGCAAGAACACACCATCGGAACTTGGGGCCGCAACAAAATAAAGTTATTAAAACGCGCGGCGTGCGGCAGACAAGATGAAGCGTTATGGGCGCGCCCGAATCCGAGGCAAGAAGCTCCAAGCCCTGTACCTCCCGCTCCCGGCTTCGGACCTACTCCTTCTCCCTGGCGCCTATGCAAATCGAACCTGCTATACGAAGAAGCCGGCCGCCGATCTCTCCCCCCCTCCTTCGCCCCGTGACTCAGCCCTCCAGGATATCCTCGTCACGGGGCGCTGCTGTAAATTCCCGGCCGACTTATGAAATATTAATAGCCCCTCTTGCCCCCCCCCCTTCCATCGACGACTAGTTCTCTAGATTCTAGCTTGAATCTCGAGAGCGGCGATATCCCTCCTCCCAGTCTCCTTTCCAGCCCAGGCCGTTGGCCCTCGCGACTATTCCTTGAGCGGATCCTTTTTACCTGGGCCCTCGATGCTTGTTAGCCTCTGCTCCTCGACTTTTCTCAATCGCGCAAAAATTACGAGGCTGAATGGCATCGATATGCACTCGTGGAAATCCGTTGGCGTGTGCACCGGGACGAATGACGATTTCCATTCGCTGCTTTTCGACTGGGGGCTAAGGAAAACGAGCTCGGAGGCAGCGGAGATGATGCCTGCACATATAACTCGGCGAGACGCGATGAATTGAACGCTGCCTCCCGACTCAGGGGGAATGGAACGGCTCCTCCTCGCCGCACGACTGATCTTCGATGGAGTAGGATTGAAGAAGCGCTTCAACAGCTGACAGCAGCCTCCATCTCCACTCCTCCCCGCGTAATCTACCGCGATTTTTTCAATTAACTCTCGGCAAGCAGAGACTCTTGGCAAGCATCCTATCCGTTGACGCTTCTTGGCTTTGCCAACACCACCTCCCTCTTTCTCTCTCTCTCTCTCTCTCTCTTCCTATTACACGTCCTTTATCTCGTGATTATTAACCAACGCTGCATCTTGCAGTATGGTGTATAGAGGAGGAGAAGGAGAGAGGAATAGGTGTGTACTGGATCGCATCGTCCTGACTCTATCGATTTCGAGAAAATCGACGGAACCAGTCGTATAAGCCAATTTCCAGAGAGACTCCAAGAGAGAGAGAGAGAGAGAGAGAGAGAGAGAGAGAGAGAGAGAAGTAGACGGAGCGTCAACGACAGGGCGAGGGAGAGAGAGGACCGCAACCGAGAGATAGAAATTCTCAGCCACTCGGCTGCTGCAGGTCTTTCTCTCTTCCTCTCCCGGCGACTGACAATTTCCGCGTCTGTACTTGTGCCAAGAATTTCAGCAGCGCGCTACTTTCATAGCCAAGGATAAGAGGGTGGCTGGTTACGACTGGTTAGGGGAGGGCCGACTGGAGGATCGGAGAGAAGAAGGGAGGAACTAGGCGAAGAGAGGGCCTGTCGCTGCCGCCGGCTGAAAGAAATGGAAGGCTTTGAGGAGAGCTCCTCTAGCTGTGGGGCTCTGCTGGCCCAGGCCCCGGAGTGCGCCTCGAGAAATTGCCTGGGCTCCGCGGCGAAACATCCCTCCGCGCGAGCTGGCCTCCATCGCGCCAACCTCTACCGGCTGCGGAACCGCCGCGGGGCCTCTTCGCTCCTTCTCGAGCGGCCCCCTAACCCTCCTCGGCGTCCCCTCAGGAGCGCTGCTGCGGCCTCTTCTGCGACTGTGGCGAGTTGCGCCGGCGATTTGCATATTCATTAAATGCTCGCCCGCTCTTACCTTTCTCCATCCACTCCCCGGGCCACTCCCCGGCTCAGCCCCTGCGCCCTTTCCACTCTCTAGAGCTCGGGGCATAGCTGGGATGTGCAAGCCGGCCGGACGAGTTATCCTAAAGCTACGCTCTTCTCCCACGCGCCCCCCCCCTCTCTCTCTCTCTCCCTCCCTCGGAGCATTGAAAACAGCGCACGTGCGCCCGACGCTGAGAATAAGTCTCTGTGTAGCTTGCTCGCGCTTCCGGATGCCAGCCCCCTGCCCCTCTCGGCGGATAAGCAGCGAGACCGAGATAAAAAGGAGTCGAGTGAGAGAGGAGTGGGGGGAGAGAGAAGCAGAAAGCTTGAGGGAGGGCATGACGTTTTTGTCGACGAACGCCTGTCGTTAATGACCGAAATTTCAGAGACGGATTTGCATTTCGAGCGTTTTCTTTCTAGGGCTTGCCAGAGTCGGGCTGCCGCTACCGCGGGCAAAACTCAATTTGCACGTGCCGCGCGGCGGTCGCAAGACAAACGGTCCTTCCAGAGAGCCAGCCCAGAGTTGCCGGAGAGGGTGGAAAGAAGCGACGAATACCGAATCGACTCGGCGTATATAGACGTATACTACTAAGCTTGAGCCCTGCTCCTCTTGGGCTTGCCTACCTGCAGACGCTCCAGCACGCAGACCTCTCCCATCAGCCTGTCTAACGGCTATTGTTTTTCTTTTCTCCGCGCTAATGCTCAAGCGGCACTTTACTCTCTCCTGACTTTGACAAATACCCGACAAAAGCGCCGTTTTTTCACTCATCGATTATTCGCCTATGCCCCCCCCTCTGCGCCCTTTCTTCTGTTCGACTGGATGATTAAACATTATGCCGACCACCACGCCCGTTTTACCACATAAATTATTCCGTTGGACGAGCTTACATTCAGCATTGCCAGATTAAATTTTCAGGCGAACGCGGGACGTGTAATAACAAGCTCTAAGACACGAGTGTCGTTGCTAAAGTAGCAGTTCATAATGCATGCGAAGCAGCAGCGAGTCTCGCGGGCGTGTCAGAACTTTTCCTCCGGCGCCTCTCATCGCAAGAGAATCGAACATTAAGACGCTACTCCGCACTTAGTTCTCAGCACACTTGGCCCCCCTTGCCTTTCTCCTCATCTAACATAAGATTATAAGAAGCGCAAGAAATAAGCAAGCAGCCAATTCTTCATAAAATCATCCCCAGTGGCCTTGGTTATTTTTGAAACCTTATTCCATATTTCTACACATCTCTGCTACATCCGCCCAGAGAGCTTGCCTCGGCATAAATAGGCTAATACTTCTCGCACTACTTTCTAAAATCCTTTTTTTTAGTTTAATTCTTGAAAGGACTAACCGTTTATAGCTCGATGCTTCGCTCTTGCGGGAATTTCGTCACAAGCGTTCGAAGCAACCCAGTTAGCTTCGCCACAACAACGTCCAAAGGCGCATCAGAGCTTCATTATTCATAGCCCCCTTGGCCTCTCCACCCCTCGAGTTCCGCTGCCCCTCCTCCCTTTAGCCTTCAGGCGTTACGCAGCCCATAACCAAAGTCATTTTCGGGATATTATAGAGGTAGAGGGGAAAGAGGGGGGGGGCGGCTAGGTTGCTCTTCTCGCGAAACTTCCGCGAATTGGTTTCTTAACGATCGCGAAGTGGCTGTGGCCCGTGTTTCGCGTAGCTGTGCCGCTCCTTCACTACTGCACCAGTGGCGGCAGCAGCAGCCTCTATCTATCTGCTAGACTCCTCTCTCTCTCTCTCTCTCTCTCTCTCTCTCTCTCTCTCTCTCTCTCTCTCTCTCTCTCTCTCTCTCTCTTGCTAACGCATCGAATATAGCGCACCCACTAACCTTCCGAGGCTTTTGGCTTTCAGGCTAAATTGCTTTTAGTGCGTATTGCAATCATGGCCTTAGGTCTGCCACGGGCGGCCGGTACGTTGCGGCTTTATCAAGTCTTACTTGGCCAAATGCGTATTTATGCCCGAAAGGCCGAGGAGGCGGAATCGCAAGCCCTGGAAGCAGCCCCGAGAGCTAAATTATTACCCTTTCTTTCACCTCGGTGCTGCCGCTACAAGTATTGGCTTGCTCCTCGATATGATCGTCCGTTAAATACACACTTAATTGAGATCAACTTTTCCCATTAGCTTCTTAAATCCCTTTAGGTTTTAGCTACTGCTAAACACTCTTCTTCCCCCTGACTCCCTGCCCCTCGCTGCCTCATCATCTATATCTATATGTAACGACTGTTTTGAAGTTTATAAAGCTTTTACACCGTATTAAAATATTTAAACGCAGTAGCAGAGGCAGCAGTAGCAACAGCATCATCATCGTTGGAGGTGCGCGCACGAAATTTAGGTCGAGTAAAGGCTGTATGTATATACGGCTACGCGTGTCTTAAGCGCCAACGAAGCTTTTATCATAGCCCAAGGCTCACTTTTGCTTTATGAATTTTCCTGCGCCCCTGCTCCGGCTCTTTCCTCTCTCTCCTCCTCGCTCCTTCCTTCTCCTTCCACCCCCTCCTCTTTCTCTCTTTCTTTCTCTCTCTCTCTCTCTCTCTTTCCCTGGTCTTTAATGGAAATCGAGCGCAACTTTTAATTACGCGCAAGAGGACTTAATTAATCAGGTGGCAGTAGGTGAGAGGTATAATAGGCGGGAGAGGGGAGGCGAAAATGCGAGAAAGGAAAATAGGCAAGCCGTGTGCGCGAAGAGTGGAGAAAAAGAGGGGGCGGGAGAGGAAGAGGAAAGTCGGGCCGTAGCCGGGAGGGAGCTTGCCGATCGATTGGAGGCCCGATTAAGAATTCAGTCGCTACGCAAAGAAGGCCAGCCGTAGTAGCGCTAGCTGCTCTCGAGAACGCAGACTAAGCGCGTAAAAGCTCGCTGCAATTAACCAGCGCACATTCCTTCACTAAAGAGTAAGAGTGAGCCAGAGATATGGTGACGTTATAAGTGAGATAGAGCACTCCCCTTTCCCGCCCCCGCCCTTTACATTTCCTGGCCCAATTCTCCTCTAGCTCGACGTTAGCTAACGTACCTGGCTCTCTCTCTCTCTCGCTCTCTCTTTCTCTCTTATTCTCTCGTGCGCTTAATAATCGCGAAATTTATCGCGTACGCCGGTTTTTGATTGCACGGCCCAGGCCGCCGCTCTAGCCACTAGCGTCGTAGAGCGAGCAAGCGAGCGCGTTCCAAAATGAATGGCCTTAACCGAAAACCGATAAACGTCGCCTTAACTCATACGCCCGGACACACCGCGCCTTTATTTACGGTCTTGCGAACCTTTCGCGCTTCGAGTACGCTTTTCCAACGCCACCAGCCTCCTCCTCCTCCTCCTCCTTTCTTCGAGGCTTCGTACGCTCGGGCCTCTTTATAAGCGCCACGGAACGCTCGCATTAGACTTTTTCTTCCGTCTCTGACATTATGAATGAGTGCGATAAGGGCTAGCGAGACCTTCATCGTGCTCCCGGTATTTTTCCTTGCCAACAGTCCAACTCGTCCTAGCTCAATACCATCACTCTTTCTCTCTCTCTCTCTCTCTCTCCCCTTCTCTCGGGAATATAATGACGACCTGCGTTGCTATGCCCCCTTTGAATGCCGCGACAGCTGGCCTATACAACACCGCTGCGAGGGGCTAGCTGGTTATCAGAAATTAAATGATAATTTTAATTGAGACAAATTTTAATTAAAGCCTCTTTCAATTACGTGATGAAACTTGCGGCTGGAAGGATGCAGTTTTGCCGTAACACTACTACAACAGTTAATTACGGTAAAAGCTAGAGTCGACTCGTCGAACTTGCTATGTCTGACCAATCCAGGACGTTACTACTAGCGGCTATTAGCACCTCATTTTTCTTATACCTAACGAAACGATAATTGTGCAGCTTAGAGAAACCGGAAAAGCTCTAAAATAGGAAACAGAAAGAGGCCGAAACATGAACAAAGATTTCTTGTAGCTGCGCGAGAAAGACTGAGAGAGAGAGAGAGAGAGAGAGAGAGAGGGGGGGGGGGGAGGGGGAGGGGAGAGAGAAGTAGAAAGCTGCTGGGCTTTCTCCCGGGTAATCTCGGCGGAGCCAATACACATCCTTGAGCACGTATGTTAGAGAGTTCGACGTGATTTAGCCGTACTCTCGGTCTGCTCCACTTTTCTCATGCCGTTGCAGAGTGCGTTCGCTCGTGCACGATATACGCGAGAATGGAGCTTTCTGGGGGGCTGTAAAAGCCGAGCTTTTGCAGGAGCGTAGCCAAGGTGTCCGAGCGAGAAAGGCGAGTCATTAAAGGTTCGGCTTGCGTAAATAGTATAGGAGCAGCGAAAGCGAAGGTCCGAGTAGGTAAGGTGTTAGTAGGTGCTTCGCCTGATTACGTGCTGCTGGCGTCTAGTGAGAGAAAGAGAGCGAGCGAGAGGAAAGGTTTCGAGGAGGCGTGGCTTCTTTCGCGATCGGCCGCCGAGCTCGAAATAATAATTGTTGGACGCCGCTGGGACTGGGGCTGGCCGTTAAAGCCCTCAGCGGGCTGTGCAGTAAATGCTTATCGCTCTGGAGGAACGACGAGGAAAGGGCTTGGATGATAAAAGGCGAGCAACGCCGCGATCCTAAAGCTCGAGAGTAGAAAGGCCGAGGGGAGGTGGTGGGAAGGGCTGCCGTAAAAGGCGGACAATACGAGGAGGTCGCGGCTGCTCGAGAAGCGGTTTGCCATTCCGGAGGGGGTTCCGCGAGAGAAAGAGAGGAGTTGCGCTATCGCCGCAGTCGCAGCGCCAGCAGCCCCGGCAGCACTAGCAGGGCCAGCGGAATTGCTTGTTTTAGCGCGACCAAGAAGTTTTCTCGAGAAACATTTTCGCGGAATTTACAGCTCCGAGTGATACCGGAGGATCTCTCGGAGGGATCTCTCTTGGATGACTTTACGATCCTCCCTCTCTCCCACTAGAACTAGCAGCAGCAGCAGCAGCGGCGGCGGCAGCACTAGCGCAGGAGCCAGGACGAGTAATTGTCGTCGTTGGGCAGTGGCGCGCTCTAATGCATGCACCGGGGCCGATAGGTGAAATGTTTGTTTATTGTTGTTTTATCCTCTTGAAAATACCTTGAAAATACACCCTCTTTGCCCGGCAAATTATTTACAAACCAAACGATTTTAACGAGCTATTTCTCTTCTCCCTTTCGCCTTCACTCTCTTTCGGTATCGTCTGTCTTTGATCGCTACGATCGCTCGTTCTTGCGATTCTCCGAGCCGTATAAAAAGCAGATACGGCAAACATGCGAGGTTAAAAGCTCCCGCGGCACGTGTAAACACAGTCAGCGAACAAAGTTGAAATCTTAATTTATCGGTAATTGATATATTAAGTGAATGGAAGTGGGCGTTTTTAAAATTCGGCTAACCGTAAAGAACCATTAGACTGATTACTGCTCGGCTAGTGGATCAGGTAAAGAGCAGGAGGATCAGCAGGAGAGAAAGGCTGAGAGTAGAAGCGAGCTCTAGAGAGGCCAGTTGAAACTAGAGAAAATGACGCTGGCTGCTAGCTCGACCGAATGAACACTATCTCTCTTCCTCTCTTACTCTTTAGTCCTTTAATCACAATCGGGCTGGAATCTAGTCTACTAGATGGCAAGAGGAGGAGCTGCGGATGCGCGACCAAGAGAAAGGGATGTGGACTGTGCAGGCCCAAGGACATTCGCTCCAACGCCCGTAATTAACTGGAAAGTCGGCCAGCCGAGGCTCACCTATGCGTCCCTTTCCTCCCCAACAGGCGATCGATATGAAATTCCTATTGCCGGAAGCAGCGGCGCACACTGCCGAAGAATGTAATCGAGGTCACGGGACCTACTACCTTCTGCCGCCGGACTTTTCGATGCCGGCCAACATTTGACTTTTCCTCCCCCATACTCACAGCAGCCTAGCATCCATAGCGCTTTTCGCCGAGTAAGTATTTAGCTGCAACTTGCCGCGCTTGATATTTCGTCACATCGTTTTTTATTAAGTACCTCCCCTGTGCACGGAATCGAGCTATGAGGAAAATTAATCGTCAAGTTAATGGAATATTCGAGTATTGTCGTTCGCCCAACCAACCTTTCTGCCCTTTCCCCTCAAAAAGCGCTAGACTGCGACGCACCATCGTTCGCGACTTTTTCGCAAGAGCAGTCTTTCGGAATAAATTAATCGGCGTAATTTTTAATTAAAACTCGAGCTCGCGCTATTGTGAAATAAATGCCCAAACGAGTGTGAAATAAATCGAGCCTCTGTGTTATTCTCGTTTTCACACCAATGGAGAAATCGTATATTATTAATCGTGAAGGCACATTTAAAAAACAAAAAGCAGCTCTGACATTTTAGGAAAATCGCATAAATACATCCAACCTGTGAGCGATTCGCCAACGACTGTTGGACATCCCTGCAATGGTTAACAAAATTTTCATTATTTTGTAACAGTGTTACGCGCGTAAGTAAATATAATAAATGTAGGTTCGCCAAAAGCGTGACTAAGGAAAAAGTGTAGATTCATCAGGTTAGATTTTGAGGAAAAAAGCATTATATAGCATTATATTCGTATATAAGCATGTATTATTGGGCTGAATGAATAGGTAAGGATATCGATTTGGCGAGATTACGAGTAAGCGCAATTAGGGCAGTGCCGATGGTAATGATTAAGGAAAGCTCAGCTAGAGCTCTCACCTAGAGGGTTGACCTGTTAAGATGCTCGGCTCTGTCGTGGCCATTAACGCGCCGAATAAGCACAGCGGGGCTGGCTGGGGTTGTTCGACGTATAAGAAACGATAGTTCTTCAGGCCAACAGACGGAGCCGAGTAATTTCCATGGGGGGAGAGCAGGTCCTTCCTCTCGAGCAAGCCCTTTCGGCGTGCGTGTAATGGCTAAGGCGCCGCGGGAGGACAGTCGAATCCAATTCCGAGGCGCCGGGCGGTAGTTAGCCGCCGAGACGGCTCTAATGCTCCGTGTACAGAGGCCGGGCGCGAACTGCTGGAGCCGCTGGAGCCAGCGCAGGAGTTACGGAGCGGAGCTCGCCTCCTCCGGGCGCGACGACGTTAACAACCTAAACCGCTGCCGACGCCGGCGTGGCTGCCGCTGCTGCATAAGACGTCACGTAGAATTCCTGCAGGCGGGCTACCGCGAGAGGGGCAACGAGAGCGAGAGAATATGCGCACACGCGGCGGAGCTGCTCAGAGTTTCGCTGTTTGCCCAAGCCCCCCCCCCCCCCATGGCCTCTGCTCGCATCTTGCCGGGCCAACGGCAGATTGTATTAGAATGTTTATTTGGCCTGGCAGCCGGCGGCACGGCTCGCTTACCTTGTTAGCTGAGCTCGAGGCAGCAACGGCTCGAGTCGCGAGAATGTTGCTGCTGCTGCTGCTGCGCCTAGCGCGCTAAATATTTTCCCGCTGCGGTTTCATAAATTGCCAACCACACGGCTCGCGATAATCCGCTTGAGGTTTTAATAAAGTTGCCCAACTCTAATCGGCCGGGGAGAAACGATGAGATCGATTTTTCGACAAAATGGCTTATGCAGAGCCTCACGAGGCATGATATACCTCTGGGTTTGACATATTTTTCTCATGAAATGTGTTTTACGCGGGCAAAGCTCTGGCATATTCTCGGCTACGATTAATTTTATTCGTAATTAACGATTCGCCCTTCTCCCTGCTTATTTGCATAAACTGTCCGCGTAGAAATTCGAAATATTAAACTTTTTTAATTTCCCCATTAATCACTGTAAAATATGTCAACACCTCGACTCCTTTTTACCTGCCTGCATGCGAGTAGTATTTAATATTCAAAGGAAAAATAAGTTTACACATTATTTTGGAAACGGCGCGATATTCGAACAAAGGCAGTTTATCATTATTTTTAGCATTATTTAAACTTTATCGCTTGTGCGTAATTCTATAAGCTTACCGATACACAACATCCAACAAATCATATTCCGAATTTCATCGGTGCGTATTCGAATCAATCCAAGTTTCGCTGATGTTATAAAATAGCCCGAAGAGGAAAAGCAACGAGAGAGAATTTTTGGATTTTTCTAAATCTCGAGGTTATTACACAGCGAAGAAGAATCGAGTTGGGAGTGAGCGTTGAGAAAGCGAGGCTAATAACGCGGTGGCGGTGGCGGCGGCGGCAGCTCGGTCGACCGGGCTCATAGAGCACGAAATAAAAGAGGAGATAGGATCGAGAGATAGCCGGGGAGATAGTAAGGCCGCTGAGATTGCGGGCATTGTGCGGGAGCGACAAGCGCGTTGGGGCGGAGGCAACGAGGGCTGGCCTTAACCAGGCATAATGCACTCTGGTCCAGCGGCGAACGTTGGCTCTTTCTCCTCCTCGTAGCCAACGCCGCGCTATCTCGAGCATTATGTGCGAGCGCACGGCGTGGCTGTTGCAGCGCTCGTAGCAAGCCCGGAACAAGCGGCCAAATGAAAATACATCGCTTTCATTATGAGCTGGCTGCCTCCTCCCCCTCGCTTTCGCCTCTAGCGCGCTTTTCTTGCGGCTTCCCATACGACACCTCTTCCGGCCCAGCCAGCCTTTAGCTGTCCTCGCGTCATTTAGCTGCGACGTCGAGTTGCCGCTGCGCGCCGGCTTGATAAAGTGCCAGTGGAAATTAAGAGAGGCGCTGGCTCCTACTGCGCCACCGCTGCGGAACGAGCCCCGGAGAGAGCCCGACTGTCTTCCGCGGCGTCAGCTCGGTGTTGACTCGACCTGTCGGCCCTCTTTCTCCACGCCCATTTCCTCAAGAGAGGCTTCGGCGGGGGGCGCGATCTTTCAAGCTGCTGCTGCTGCTGCTGCTGCTCCTTTAGAGCCTCTCCGCAGTCGCGCCTTTGTGGCGCCGCCGGATAAGAGGAAGGACTCAAAGGGATGCTCTGCAAAAGGGCCTTTTTGGAAGCCAAATGAATGGGCCGATTGAAAAGTGAAATCATTAAAACGAAATGTTGAGCGTGAATTTCATGATTGCCGCATTCGGGGCAATGAGCGCCTAGGGGCTACGGGGGCAGGGACTGAAGCTAAGAGATTGCAGCTCTCATGTATTTTGGTATACGGCTTCGTGTTAATGCTTAATGTCGTCCGAGTGCAGTAGCTGTAATTTCGCCTCACTTTCTTTCTCCAAATGTTTATTATATTCTTCAGCAACATTATATATTTTATGTAAATATCGTTAAAACCCTATTTAAGCTAGACATATAATTGCCACTTTGTAATGTACTAATTGTGAATGCTTTAGAATGGGATGGACAATGCGATTTAAAAAATAATTTTTGGAGCAAAAGTATCGTGATAAAATTTCGTGTAACATGTCGTTAGAAAAGCTGTAACAATAAAAAGCTTTGGCATTGCGTAATACTGTAAAATATTTTTAATGCAAGGCTAAGAGGCTTAAGTTTTCATTTATTTTAATGTTATTTATACGTGCAGCATTTCTTCTTTCATCATCGAAAAAAACAAAGAGGATTAAGTAGTGAACATTATAGTGATGAAAATATAATAAGTGCACGGGCAAAAGCAACGCAATATTTTCATAATTCCGAATAATCCGGGGGCAAAAAAGAAAAAGCGAATCTCTGGGGAACAAAGCAGACAATTTGTAAAACTGAAAAGCACATCGTATGATGTTTCAAACATTACAATTCGAAATCGAACTGTAGCAGCGGGAATAACGGGATAAACGACAGGAGGGCAAGTTGAAAAATCAGAGCGTCAGCTCAAAGGATATAGTACAGAGACAAGCAGATGGCGGAGATGGTGAAATGCTGGGGATGTGGGGGTTGCTAGCTCGCGTAGACTCGAGGCCGCATACTCAATATGCAGATTCCCCCATGAATTTCTAGATTCGGCCAAGGCGCTGTGCGTGCGAGCGATTTATTAAAGTGCGCCGAGAGAAAGGTAAAAAGAGAGCGAGTGGCCCGGGGCCGCCTGTGGGGCCAAGGGAGCTTGCTGCTCGGCAAGCCGGAAAGAGGCCGCAAAAATACAGAGAGAAAGATGAGGCAAAACCCCCGGCGCACAGCCGGCATTTATCTTGTTCCGCCGAGGTGAGCCCGCGTGTCAGGTAGAAACTGCGGCTCGAGCCTCCTCTCTTAACATCCCTCTCTCTCTCTCTCTCTCTTTCTCTCTCTCGCTCTCTCCCTTTTTCGCTGTTTCTCTCTCGCTCGCGTCGCTGAAAAATTTCTGTGTACCTCGGCAAAAATCTCGAGAATATTACATGCAATTTATGTGTAAATTTCAGCAAGAATCCGTCACGCGCTACCGCCCGGACTCTCCGACCTGAGCTTCTGTATTTGTTTCGAGCTTTTTTCCCACGACTAGCGGACAGTACCGGGAGATTGCGCTCACCCGACGCTTTTAATTCGTCAGCTAAAGATGTACGCGGATTTTCCTTTGACGATATCAACTGCTTTTTATGCTTGCTTTATTTATTTTTTGAACTATGCATCTACATAATACAAAGCATCAAGTTTAATTCGAGGACCGTGGTGAGAGCAAATGAAACTTCAATTCTGACTGAATTGCAGCTTTTATTAACACGGCCAAGTGTACACGCGTAAAAAAAGGAGAAAGAATAATGGTTATAAAGTTTGAAAAGTGTCTCGAGGCCATAATTAGAGAAAACACTTCTTGCGGCCGTGTATTTTGACAGAATCGCGGCAGGGTCGCGTGCATACAAGCAAAAGCCTTGCCAGCGCAAATCAAAGAAAGTTCCTTTTGAAAGCCAGCAATTAGACCGTCCCCTCTCCCGCCGGCCTTCCGACACGGCTACCCACGAAACAGCAAGTTGGACAAGCCAGAGCTTAATAAAAATTCGCCGAGCGAAATGCGCCTGGTAGCTAGTCCGATGAAGCGCGACGTCCAGAAAAAGAAAGAGAAAGAGAGAGAGAGAGAGAGAGAGAGGAACGACCGGACGAAGAGATAGAAATCGCATAACCCGGGTATTTTTCACGAGAGCAAATGCCGTTAAAGTCGCTAGGTCGGAGGCGTTGAGGCGGGGCACATAGCCAAAAATAATCTCGTCCCTTCAATTAGCCGCTTAATAATAAAAACCTCATTGGACGAGGCCTGACAATGAGCAGGAGAGTTGATTTGCGCGGCCAAGCGAAGCGAGCTTCTGCCTCGGCTAGGAGAGCAGTGGCAGCGGCGGCGGCGGCGGCGGCACTAGCTCTACGACACAGACTGAATGGGGCTTCATTTCGTCAATCAATAGCCACCTGTAATACGGGCCAATCCAGAATGCTCGGCTCTGCCGACGTGCGGCCGACGTATTCACCGGCTTTGTCGACACTGACAAACGTTTCCCTCCTCCACCACTAGATCCTCGCTCGATACAATTATCCAATGAGCTTTCGAGCAAGTTCTAGCTTTTATTGATGATTATAGCGACCGAACGAGGGTTCGCTTTCACAAAGCTATCTTGAGCATTTTCCTGAAATAAGAAGTTACATGACTCAGTTCGTTGATGACGGTAAAGTGAAGCTTCACCGAACAATCCTAATTCTACCTTTCGTTTGTGCGTATTCCCGAAAAAGCCTGTTAAAGTATGCAAAGCGGAAAGTATTTTTATCTTGTGTATACTATAGCGTGAGCGCACGCTCGCTCGCGCTCGAGAAAGAGAGAGATTGCTAAACGTATCTTTTTTTTACATAGCCCGCGCCTCCCAACCAGCACATATTTGCTTTTAATTTGTAAAGTTCCGAGCACGAGATTAATGTTTGCGCGCTTGCTTCCCCTTTTTATTTTCCACATTTTATTTACTTCCGATTGAATATCAATGATGTATTATACCAATAAATGAACGGATTGGTTAATCTATTAAGAAAAACCAAAAACGTGGAGAATTAAATATAAACGCGGTGTAGTTGTGTGCTGCTGTATTGACTTAGGATCAATGTATTTGGTAATTTCCAAAGGCATAATATTCTGCAAAATATTATCAAACGCACGCGTCTGACCTACTTTTGGACTAGAAGCCACTCTACCAGCGAATAATTAATCCACGCTAAGGAAGAGAAAAAGATAAGGAAGAAAGGAGTTAACAGCGGCTGAAACGAATGCGAGAGTCCTCAAACTTATGGGCGTCAGAAAACATAACAGCCAGAAAGACAAACAAGCCCCAACGGCCAGTCGGCATATATTAAGCAAACGCGCGTTAATGAAATGATATTTAAGAGATTCTCGCCAGCAAAGTCAGGCTGCTGACTTTGTGTTTTTTTGCCGAGCGAATAATACGCGTCCAGTCGCTCCGTACACCCTCGCGTCCCCTATTCCCGTACATATTTCTTTATAGCCATTCTATCTTATTATCTTATTTAGCTTTGCATTTGACTTGAGCCTATCGGTTGTGAAGCTCGAATCGATGTGTTCTGGATAATTAGAGTTACACACACCTCCGCGTGTTTTTATTAAAAAAATTGAACTATAAAAAAGAAGACGTTAAAAAATAAAAAACAAATCGATCTGCAAATAAATTTAGTGGTAATTCAATTTAATAACCTGTCCGTTATATTTATAATAAATTGCGCGGCTGTTGTTAAAAGGCTCACGGCTAACTTACTATAGAAAAGTCGTGAAGTAGGTTAGCACCACGCCCTTAGATCTGGTTCTCCGATAAAATTGTCTCCATTATTTGATATGCGGCGGCAATTTATCGCCACGGCGTAATGACATATTGGAGATTTCTAAAGCCCAATGAGGAAAATTATCGTGGTAAAACAACCTCGGGTTGATTCGATTTACTGAAATTTCCACGTTATAGGTATGTATACGTATACATTCATCCAAGTCGAATTATGTAGAGTAGCAAGACTAGCGCCTCGTTAGGCATCTTGTAATGAACGACGCGTAGATTTAGTACACTCAACTCGTGTGTCACAGGCATAACTTATGCTCGTCTCCAGTCAAATCAATGAAGCGAACTTGCATGCTATGCCGCCCTAATGACGAATGTTTCAATTACTGAGCTACTGATAAACTCACCTTCCTCTTCTAAAAAATATAAGAGAAAAGCAGAGAAAAAGAAAAGTGTTTAGTATGCGCTTCAGTAATTTTGCCGCCCGGCCGTAACGCCTATTATTACCCGCCGCGTACACATCTAAATTGCTTGCCCTGGTCTGCTATGCAAAACAAGATGGCACACATGCGTCGATGCTTGGGCTTTTGCTGTTTCACTGACAAACGCTTTTCCCTCTTTCCAGTTCGACTACTTTTCGCTATGCAACAAGAGAATGAGAGAGAGAGAGAGTGTGTGTGTGTGTGTGTGTGTGTGTGTATGTGTGAGGGGCGAAAGAACAAGTGCACCATGACTAGTTACATAAAAGTAGGGGCGATGATACGGTTAGTGTGTTTTTTCGTTCTTCTTTGAGCTTGGTTTACCTCGATCCCCAACGCTTCTTGCCAAGGCTTCGAAAACTCTGCCTCCCAGTATTATCCGATAAAAATTACGCGGACCACGTGTTTAGCATAGCAACGTAGAAGAGCAGGGCTTTACCAGGATGATACGGCCAGGTGAGAAAAGGCTCAAAGTCGATTGTTTCGCGAGTCATCGAATTACTTGAGGTAAGTAGATCAAGTCGGGCTGTAGTGCGGCGTGCAGGGGAAAAAGCGTAGTAAGGCTAACCTGCCCCTACTCCCTGCTCATTCGAGCTTGTTTGCCTCGTAATTCTTCCGATGTGACTTCCCGACGTTTTTTTCTCTTCTTTTACTCTTTCATGTCGTTTAATAAAAGTTCAATCACGCGTGGCGTTGGCGATGTTTTCTCAGCTGGAAAATTTCATCGACGCGCGGTAATGAAAAACGATGTCAGCAGTAGCGCGCGAGCAAGAAATGTTTTTGCAAAAAAGAAAAGGAATTTTCTCGTCGCGTGCTTATACGAGCGGTATAAAATATTCACAAGTCCTTTATATGCGGAAAATGAAATTTTTATGCTTACGTTATAAGCTGAAACTGCCATTACTTTGGTTAAAGCCATTCGTGAACAAGCGATGTATATATGCCATTTTCATTGACTACTCAAATGTATCTTTACATACATGTATATATATATATATATATACACGCGTACACGCACGCGTACAACCACACGTTTATACAGCAAAGTATTTTACAAAAGACCCTCACTACTTGACTTTCCACCATCCCTCTGCCCATAAAAAAAAGAAAGCCCAGACCATCAATCATCATAGCTCGGCAATTAAACTAAATGAAATCTTTGCAGCACAAAATGCTGATTAAATTCATACTCGTAAAACATACGCCTGACTATGAAAACCAAAGGTTAAAAAGAAAGAAAGGTAATAGCTGTATGTCAATAAAGCCAAGGCAAAGGAGAAAAAAAAGTAGCGAGAGAGGGAGAGCGTCGGAGGGGAGGAGGAGGAGGAGGAGGAGGGGGGGGGTGGTTGACGGAAAGTGAGGGAAGAGGAAGGAGAAAGAGAGTCAACGACATCGATCATGCCAAAAAAAAGCTCTCAGCAGCGTAGCGTGCAGGCGTCAAACTAAGAGTTATCCCTACGATCGGTGCCGTCGGGCCGTGTGTCTAGGTCAACGAAGGCAGAGCGAGATCGCGCAAGCGCGCGTAAGAGAGAGGGAGTATATAAGCGAGGTTGTACGGGCAACAGGGGAGAAACGGCGATCGAAGCTTGTCACGTGATCTCTTGGCATAACAGCAGCCTGCTAACGTCCACAGTATAACGTCCAGCAGCTGGGCTCACTCAAGCCACGCGCGTCCCCACTAATAAACAGGCCAGTTTACGCGGCGCCCGAGCTGACGCGGACGGCACCGCCAGCTACATCAGCGTTCGCTGTTCGCAGCAACAGCCTTTACCGGAGACAGAGAAGCCGAGGCGATATTACCTGTTGACACGCCAGTCTTATTACCCTCGGAGCCCCGCAATTGATCTGCCCTCATCTCTGCTTCTCGGCCTCCTCCTTACTCCTCCGCCTCGAAATAAGATTATGAGAAGGGCAGAGAGGGAGAGGCAAATGAAGGGAAGAGGGGGTAGCAGGTGGAAAGAAAGAGGTGGCCGGCTTGTAAGGCAATCGAGCGTGAGCGGACACGCAGCGTAGCGCCGGCGGACAAGTGGCAGAATGAATCGACGGCGTGGGCCAAAGAGCAGCCCTATCGTCCAGAGCCCCAACGGCCGATAGTCACGTCGACGAATGAGACACAGAGGCTAGCCAACACTTTTTACGCGGGCTTGGATCAGATAGAGCGACAAGCGGGCTCTGGTAAGCGATGCCCCCTCTCATCACCCTTCCACCCTCCTGCTCTTTATGCCCAGCCTCTCTCACACTGGCATTTCTCCATCTGTGCGCTTATAATATGTGTGTCGCGCTCCTTGACAGTAGCATATAATACTATACTACCAGCAGCAGCAGCAGCAGCAGCCCTGTGCTTTCGTTTATCTCTCTTTCTCTTTCTCCTTCTCTCCCTCTACTGTCGAGAGGGAAAATCGTTATTGTCGTGGCCTCATTCCCGAGCACATGCTCTTTCTTTTCTTTTCATCGCGCTCTCTTTATTTCAGCGCCACGCCGCCGCCGCCGCCTTCTAGCCATTAATTCAACGGCCTGCAACGGCAAAGAGAGCCAGACGAGGATGAAGATCCTTTGATACTGGATTCGCGCTTGATTGATACTTAACCCGAAGCCCCCCGTTACGATCTCCTTGCCCTCGCCAACCCCCCACTCCACCTAGGCCGACGCTATTTTACGAGCGTTCTAAGCTACGTTGATGCTGTCCAAGTCCTGCAAGGCTAAAAATATCCTCCTTGGTTATATTGTCAGTGAGCGAGCTTTTCACATTGATTTATAATATTGGCTTCTTTGTCAATGCCCGACGACCCTATCTCATTGATTTTTCATGCAGATTTCCTTTCTTTTTACAACGACTTCTTCTTTTTCCTAATTTAACTGGTAATGTGTTCAAGTTTAATTAATCGTGCAAGTAAGGTTGCCATGCAATGACTTTGTGCCTTTCCGAAGTCCTGTTTAAATACCAAATACCAAAATTCTAAAAGCTTAAAATATATTATACAAAAAAGCTTATTATCTTGTATTTTTATATCGTTTTTTTTATCTGAAAAAATATTGAATCCCACATTGTATACAAATTTATTTAAATTAAGAGTCAAAATGTCTGTCACGAGAAACTTTGAAAAATAAAATTTTTACTATTTAAATTTAAAAGTTTAAGCTTATGTAAAAAACTAAGTGGGCAAATTATTAAAAATTTTTCCGTTAAATTTTTGCATTTTTATTGTAGAAAACTTGAGGTAAATCAAAAAAGAAAAAATAGATATAGTAAAAAATAGTCAGGTTAAACACACACACACACACACACGCGCGCGCGCGCGCGCACACACACAGAGTAGTTAAAGTATATTCAAGAATAAATGAATAAATTAAATTTAATAAGTTTGTATCAGTGTATCAGGCAGGTAATGGACTTTTTCTCGCGCACTGAGAAAAATCGCTCAGTAAAAATTATTTTAATTCTAGCAAAAATTACTATAATTTATAATAACGAAAGTATATACTTGTCTTATGACGTAC
>JAPYYQ010002899.1:0-28677 GCA_030522585.1 Anagyrus pseudococci | reverse complement strand
TTAATGTAATAATTATCATTAGAAGTTAAGCGATTGTATGAAAACATTAAAATAATAAATAAAAGATAATATCTTCAATAACGAGGAAAAATTAATAAATAAATTGAGGAAAAAAAAACGTGTCTCGTCAGTATCTAATTCTTAGGTACTAACGAATTTTCATATCATCACTATTAACCTCTTCGCCGATTTTGCGGCCAAGCGAGGCCGTTACTTTTCATGCCGTCAATACTTCTACCTGGGTAAATGGACCAAAGTTGGCTGTTGCTTGAGCTACCGCGACTTTTATCGAGACTTAAGCTCAACTTCTTTTTCAAGTTCGTCTTACCTTTTGCAAAGGTTTTGAATGAATTTTTCTTTTTCTTTAAAATCACGTTTATGGATGAAAAAAAAAAATATTTTTATAATATCATTACGCTCTTGACTACATTATCAAAGTACAACGTTGCATATATAATACGCAAAACTGTTTAACGAATGTGATAAATTTTGAAAAGCTCTTTAGTTCACTGAGTAATGAGATAAATGTTAAGCAAAAGCGAAAATGAAACACGTGTCCAATAAAATGTCGTGTGATAGAGACAGCCAACTTCAACGATAACCACTATCCCGTAGTGTCAGTAGTTTGTACACACTTCGAGCGACATAAAGACGACGATCTTTAATAAAATTAATTTTTATTTAAGATCTCTCGAAAGCTTTGAAAATAGCAATAGTTTAACGTCATTTTTTTAGCAATGGAAATGACCTGCATTTTATTTAGTTTTCTTACAATCAACTTGAAATCGTCAAATGCCCGCTGCTATACTCTATCGTCTTTCATTGTGAGCATCATTATTATCCGATGTCCTTTAAGTTAATCTTAGAAAATACACATTTGTATGATAAATTGAGTTGATGGCACGTTATGTTAACTCTTCATGTAAATACGAATACATGCATATATTTTATATAATTATAAGTTTATGTTATCTATCTTATGTTCTTTTCATTTATATCAGGTTATTCAATAACGCACTAATTATTCTTATTATTATACAACAATTATGTCATTATTAAGTATGTATTTTAAAGTGATTGTTGACATGTATTTGGTAAAATATTAACATTAATCTATTAATTGTATCCCCTTCAATCATAAGATTACTTTTATTATTCTTTTTATTATTATTATCACGTTTACTATTATTTCGCAATTGTAGCAATGATTGTAAATCATTAGCGTCTGTAGCTTTTGGTTCTATTTTGTCGCCAAGAAAGTGTTTTCTTTTTTCAATACATATACATATGCATATAAAGATGAATACATATTTGTTTTAAAGACATCTTGAAAAATGTCGAGTAAAACTGCTAGCACGTCTTCGAACACACAAGACCGTAAATAATGTAAAGCGTTTTTTCAAAAGATGTAGAATTTTAGCGTGCGCAGCATCGCACGTGTAACAAACAAATAAATAGATAAAAGAGAAAATAAAGCGCTTCCTCTGGTTATCGCCGATGGAGTTGCGAAAGAGACAATCTCTGGCAGCTTCCTGTTTCGTTGATTTATTTTATTATTTTTCTGTATGTACAGTTAGTAGATGCGATCACGATTTGAGTCTCAACGTTGTTAATGTATACATAGAATTATAAATTTTTTTCGCTTCATTAAAGAGCAGAAACACAAGTTAATAAGGTTTATTAAGTCGAGCCGTGTAACGTTATTTGCCACCAAACCTAGCGTTATTCATCAGCGATAACTTTTTTCACAAAAATGTCCTTTTAATGCACGTTTTTGTCGGATGCATCTTCTCAATGGAAAATAAAAAATGCAAGAATCTGTCGTAGTAAAGGCGGAAGTTTGCTCTCAGCTTGCAGAATTCGCTTGTAATAATAGATACATCCACGAAAATGTCCAATATTAAATAATTTTGAAATACAAGAAATACAATTTTGGTTAATGAACGCGAAATAAGTGGCGTTTGGAATGTGTAAAAACGTCTCACGGTTCGATTGACGTAATATGTAACAAAGTGCAACACGCTGCCTTGCTGAACAGTACAAGTACAAAACGAATACAAATTTATGAATACATAAAGAAGAAAAAACATGTCTTTGATTTAATGAAGGGAAAGAATTCTTGTAGATTAGATATTAAAGTGATGAAAGAATGCAAGAAGGAGATGATAGGAGAGAAATTGTTAATCGCATAAGAAAAATAATAATGGAGTAAAGTAAAAGTAAATGAAGCAAAACGTGAAAAATAGAGAAAATTTTCTGTACATATATAGATATATATATATATGTATGCGCCGTCGATATTTCGAAAAAGTGTGCATTGAGAAAGCAAAAAATAATAACGAACGAATGTTCGTCGTCATTACCTCATAAGCTGCGGCGAATCTCGGGGGCGCCGGTGCTATCGCATAATTTGTGGAAATCGCGAGCTTCGAGCGTCAGTTTATTATCACTACTTGTAAAAATTAACGCACATATCGCGATACTCTCGTCCTTGTTTGCCAAAACGAAACGAAGCGAAATGGTCGTTGCTGTCCAGAGGCATATTCGCCAAACACTGCCAAAACAGATGAAACGTTGTAAAAACTGGGAAATTTCGTATTTCACTAAGACAAACTGCCCGAACTGACGCTCGACTCGTCTGTACTGTGTTATAAGCTGTCAGGTGTTTATAGTTTTAACTGATAAAAATCATCAACAATTGTAATTGCGCGCATATTAGTTTTAAAACGTCCGTCTAGGGAATACTGAGCCGGTTCCGTTTCAATATTTTATTTAAACAAGCGTACAAGAGAAGCCTCAGCTTTGATAGCGCGCGTAAAGGGCGAAGAATAAAAATCAACGCACAAAGAGACTAATGTGTAAAATACTTGACCACTTTCTGCGGCGCACTCGAGACTTAGCAGCGGCGAAATTTCGTTTTAAGCTTCAATAGTGTTGTACTTACGCCTCGTATTTTATCAGTAATGTCTGGACATTTGTATTATACGGGCTCCTTGTGCCCAAGGCTTTCCCAGCAGTAATGATGCGCACGTATGGGCATATGGACCTATTCCAACAACTGACATCTGCCACCGCGTCCCAAAATTGTTGTTCACAAAAATAAGGTGCACGCAGGGTCAGCGCGCGAGAAAATTATAAGCTTTGGCAGAGCCTTGTGCACAAGACTCGTTATGCGCATAGCAGTCGCCATATTATATTTTACAGAATCTTTATGTATACATGCATACATACATACATACATACATACATACATATATATAAATATATCGTTCCGTTATCTTAATTATGTCAGCGTAATGATCGATTGCAATCGTTAGTTATTCTAGTAAAATATCAAGCGCATATCGATCACAATTCAGACTATCAGCTCTACATTAAGAAAACGATTAATGAAAATAATACATACATATTGAAAGTCAATTTCATTACCGCACGCATTGATCAGTGTGGGCTACTTACGTAGAATAACTTGGATTCGCTCTGCGGTTCTTCTGATTTTGCAAATTATAGATTTCAAGTTTTTGTTTATATTTTTTAAGAAGAATAAAAGAAGAGCGAAGTATATGAGACTGCAGAGCGAACGGGTGCACTACTGAAGTAAGCGAACTTACAGTCACTTATTGAATTTTCTGTGTAATCTAGCATTCCAAGTAAAATGAAGGAAAGACGAAAAAATGGAAAAAACGGTTTTATAAAAGCGTACGTGAAAACGTGAATGATGAAAATAAGTAAGAATGTGTGCGTAGGTGTGTAAAAGAGAGTGAGAGAGAGAAAATGTGAAAGAGAAAAATATTTGGAATGGAAACATTCTAACATCATAATCGTAAACGACACGCGTCGCATCTTTTTAGGCTAGTATATTACAATTTCACGATATTAAGATTAATTAATATATATACAACTATATAAATATATAAATATATATATTAATGGATAAGTGTTTATTCGCATTTTTAACATAAGGAATTATTATTATAAAAATTCAATAATAGTTGTTGGTGTAATATTATAAATAAATCTTTAACGATAAGTAAAGCATTTTTTCTTGACCTTCACAACAAATTATCTTTAAAAAATTTGCTACTAAAAGTCATTTCTTAAAGTATTTAAAATCAATGTTTCTGATTTTTCAATAACTCATAAAGCAAAAGTACGAAAACGTATTAAATTTCTTTTTACTTTTAACAATACATGAAGGAATGTCTAAATTTGATTAAAAATTGTTTTATTCGAAGTTACCCATTGAAAATTATCGAATGTCGGTATTGTAGGATATCCAGTACTGAAAGTTCTATATCACGTCAACGACAGGTAAAGTAGAAATTTTGATGCCCGCAAGAGTATGTTTACATGTGTACGCAGCAAGTAGAAAAGTTAAACGGAAGGCTGTGTTTGCTCATATTTTTTTCTCCAAAGAACAATTCCTACTTATGTGTGTAAACCTCTAAGTGAAAAAAGCAGTATTACAAGTGAAGGTCTGCAGCAACTTAAAGTCATTCAACTTGCATAAGTAAGAATATTCTGCACAGTACTAATTACAAAGTATTTGAGGTTATGAATAGCATGCTAGTTATAATAAATACTTGCTAAAGTGTACTGTCACAGACTAATAATTCTTTTTGAAATTTTATTTTAAAATATTTTGTAATACTGAATCATTTATTAGCGACAAGTAATTTAACGTTCATTCAGATTAGCTACAAATAGGATCTGTTGTTGGTTATTTAATTCAGCCAAGGTACTGTATTAGTTTCATCAGATGGCGTATACTGTTAGTCCGCCGAGTTTGGTTGATTTTGTATTGAAAGATTCCAACTTGTTACGTTTGAACATAAATTGTTTATTTAAAACTTATGCTATTAATACAAATAAAAATCATTTTAATTATAGATGTCCGACCTATATGCATAAATACAAATTAGAAATGAGTAAAATAAATAGATTTAAGTGTAATGTTTATATTTACAAGTAAGTATGTTTTTATCAATGTTTATATTAAAGTTATGTGCAGTTTCGATGTTAGTGTCTTTCACATAAAATATAGATTTAAGAAATTTTGTAAGCAATATCATGGCGTATGCGAAGTGACAAAAACGCGCGTAGTATTAATACTATTAATCTGTCAACATAGTGAAGTATTATCTTGACATCATAATATTTACTGAACGTATGTTTTTACTACCATCATGACACACTGGTGCTATCTTTTTTTATTTTTTTCAATATCTACACTACCAAAATAATTTAGCTTAGAAGGGTGATACCCGTTATATCAGTGTCACTTGTAATCAGCTATGACGCCTTACGATCTCTCCTTTTACAAAATAAATTTGTGTTTTTAAAGACCTTTAATATTTATTTGTACATTTTAAAAAAAAAATTTAGAATAAAAATTCACTGTTACAGAATACATTTTATTTGTTACACACTGTTCTATAACAAAGAACATGAGATTTTGAATAAATTACGAGTTTACACTTGTACAGTAAAAATAACATTTTTATTTTTTTTTTTAGATTTTAAATTATCTATTTAAAGACCTAAAAGAACATTGGTTTCATAAGTTCCGTCTTAGTACTGTTAAAATAATATCATTTTAAACTTAATATAAAAATAAAATAGTATATATTCAGTCAAGGTACAGAATAAGTTCGCTAAGTACAAGCTGTAACTAGTCTGTTATAAAAATAAATCTTAAGAGAATATTATTTATGGACCTACAAGCACATAACAAATATAAACTAATTCAAACTAGTTTTATTTACAAAAATGAGTTAATATATTTATAAATGATATTTGTATAAAATTGTCTATAATATTGCAAGGCTCTTAAAAGTTAAAAAAAATACCGACGTAAAATAATACCTTCAATGCGCAACTTCGTGCGTATTTCAATTACGTTTACAAAAGGTTCATATTTTTATCGCTATAGTTCTAATCTACCACTAAAAGAATTTATGAAATACTATGTTTTAAAAGTAATTTTTGTTTAATAGTAAGTTTTCACATAATTTTAATTGTTAACTTTATAATGCCAATAAATTTTTATGAATTAAATGAAAATCATGAAAATAAATTATTTTTTTCAATAAATAGGTTTACATGATGTGTGAAGATACAAAAATGATCGTAATATTAAATTGAACGTTACAATTGTCCATAAATAACTGATCAATGTAGAATGTAGACAGCCATTTGTTCATCTTTTTCAATACTTGTTCTTGATTGGAACTTTTTAAGACAAATAATCAATTAATGAACTTTTTTTTAAATTATCTGATAACCAAAAGTTTTTATTAAAACAGTCATGGAAAAAGTTTAAAGTACATTTTACGAGGCTGCTACATCTACTTGACGTAACGTTTTTTAAAGACTACAATTATAGTTTTGAGATATTACTCAAAAGCCTGACAATACTAGTTTAACAAGTTTAAAAAAAAAATCATTCTATGTGGTCTTCACTGACAATTCGGTAGTTTCATCTCAATAGGTAATTTAAACGAAATATTGAAAAATTATAAATTTGTTACCTGAAAATCAAATTTCAATATTAATCAATATAATTAAATTTACTATTGTAATATAGATAAACAATAAACTTAAGTTCTCAATTTCTAACGAATCGTTTCAAATTATTTTGAAGTTGTAATAACACTGGAGTCTTTGAAATTTAATTTTTTATTTGTTAGTTACAGAATTACTCTCACGATACATAATAGTTAAACAAAATATCTAATGTTACCTATTTAACTGAAACTCCAACACATCATTTGAAAAACCTTTTTTATAAGCTTTTGTTGAATAGTAAAAAAGCAATTTAAACTTTCACGAACGATTTTTTAACCCTTTTAAAAAGTAGATTTTGTAAAAAACCAAAGATCTGTTAGCATCATCAACTTTCATTCTACTCAGTTATCTGAATTGTTAATATTTTGCCTAAATTTGAAAATTATTTCAGAACCGAAGGTTACCTTAAATATTATTTCAAATTGTAATGCTTATAGTAAGATAAATTTTCACTGTTTACTCGATTTTTCGTATTTAATCGTTTGCTTTTTTCCAATAAGTAAAACTAATATTATTTTCATGTACTACGTAGTATGAGTAGTGGCTAATTCGTCAGTTATAGTAGAGCCCAATTGTAGAACGCAATTTTTTTATTTACTTGAATTCAATATCCTGGGATCTTCCAGTTTCGAACAAAGGATGATGGTTTATGATCTTCGGTTTATTTACAATTCCTTAATTCTTGAAAATGGTTGGAAGAAGCTGATTATGTATAATGTTACTGGTTTTGAGTGTTTAATTTAAGTGGTGCCTTGTTTCTTCGACCGGATATGCTCTTGTTTGTCGTTTTCGTCCCATATTGCAGATTTTGAAGTGACAAAGTGCCATGACTGTAAAATAAATGAAAAATAATTTAATTTCTTTTAAATTATTAAATTTGTAAAATGCAAGGGGTTATTACGTATTACAATTACTGCACAAATATCTGTGTGTTTTTTTAAGACTTTTTATGTGAATAAAAAAATTTTATTGAAGTATTTTATTTATCAGCTATAAAACTTTTGTGAAGTCTTACTATGTCATATCCATTGTCGATTAATTGTTGATTTAAGCGGTTTAATCGAAATCATTGTTACAAACGCGACTTTATATCGTTTGATCAATTGCAGTTAATAAAAAAAATTGTTTTCAACCGTTTTTGGTTTAGCAAACGGTATTTTTATATTTGAAAAACACGTCGTAAAAAGCACACCAGTACAGCTTGTTTGATTGAAGCAAAACAACAATTTTTAAGTAATAGATTGAAAAATACTTACATGTTCGTTTTCCGGAATGCGAGGATATTGATAGATGATGGATAGGCGCAGGTACCGGAAGTGTCTCAGGATCTTCGACTGTGAAATCTTGCGTCTGCTGATTTTCTCTTTGATTTTTCGCTTCTATAAGGGATTGGATTTCCATTCGCTCTTCAGCCAGTTCTTCTATCTCTCTTTCAATTTTTTCTTCTTTTTTCTCCACTATCTGTTGAAGCCTATCAGCTAATGTCTACACAAAAATACATAATTTTAATTATAATATTAATTAATACGACTTTATAGAAAACGTATCTTATTTGCAAAAATGATAAACCGTTATAGAACCGGTCTAAAGTGTCATTATGGAATTGATATAATCTTTCTCTCGTCGTCAATAGAAATAAATCTAGCCGAAATTGTGAAATAAACTTATTGCCGACTTATTCTTAGTAACCGAGCGTTATAAACACATGTAATTCGAGAATTGACTGATAATTCAAAAGATGTCGAGAGAGAGAGAGAGAGAAAAAAAGTGGATTGAAAATAAACTTTCGATATCGTGGGCATAAACGCGTTAAAAAAGTAGTAGAAGTGGCTTTATTGCACTAGTTAATCGGTTATTTATATACCGAAACGCTTTCAAAGTATGCGGCGTTTATAGACTATTGGAGCGATTGGTCCATTTATTATGAATTGCTGCCTACCTGACTGGGCACGTCGACGCCGTAATCTTCGCGATACATCATGCCGGGTGGTATCGGCTGCGGAGCAGCTATCACTTGGTAGTTGCCCACTATGCAAACGAGCAGAAGCGCAAGGAAGCGCAGGCTCCTGCTCGTTTTGCACACCTTTTCCGTCATTACCATTAAGGTTGTTGGCGCTGCTGAAACAATAAATGAAAAATTTACATTATTTTTTAGTACAAGAACAATTGAAAACAAACTTAAATCAATGCGTACACGTTTAGGATGTAATGTCATAGAGAGTTGAAAATTTTGAAAAATAAACATTTACTTTTGATCGTTATCGTTATTCATTATCGAACAAGTTGAGGCACAAGTAAGTTAAGCGTCTCTTAGTAATACTTTTATCGTGAAGTGCTACCGGCTGATTTCAAATTCAAATGATATCCGGATGCTTTGATCAAATTTCGCTGCGGAAAAAAGTGCCAGCAGCGCTGTGCCATGAATGAAAAATGAAAACATTTCAAAATAATATTCAGTGTAATAGACTTATTGGCTGCCGACGTTGGATTAAAGATTAAACAAATTAAGCGTTTGGTTAACGCGTTTCGCAGAAGCAGCAAGTTGAAAAGATTCAAAGACGAGCAAAAAATAAAGTCTCGACTAAAGACCAAACTTTTTACGTTAGAATTGTTATTTAGTTTTTTAATTGTTTTACTTTAATGGTTTCACTCGAGCGGACAAACAGCGATTGCGCAAGTCAATTTTATTTAAAATTTCACGTTTACTTAGAGACTCGGCTGATTCGATTTAATTGTTTTAGAAGTTCTTTGAACCTCTATGCAAAGTCTGTATCTTGGCGAATGCTTGATTATTGGATTTAGGTCATTCCGTGAAACGTACGTAATCATGCTTATGCTCTTATTCGATAAAATTACAACAAATCCGGGGGAAAAAGATGAAAAATTCCTTATCCTGTTGTGAATTACCGTGCGTCAACGCATTAAATATGTTTCTTGATTAATGCTTTGTCGAGCCGATTGCGTAGGCGGTGCGAATCGAAGATGGGATGTTACGATTGAGATCCATTTGATCTTTTTTTTTCTTCCCTCCGCAAATAACGTTCATTTATGGAGACATTATAAATTTATCTCCGACGGAATGACATTTCTCCAAGCACACATCGATCAAGGAAGGGGAACGGAGAGACCCTTTACCCTTATTCTATTCAAACTTGATTCATTTATTTCGGGTGCTATCACACCTTTGTACTTTACAAACCTTTTCTCTGTTCGCACATTTCCATAAGCACAAAGAATCGTTTGTTCAATTCAGAACACTTTTTTTTCTCGCGTTTTTTTTAACAAAACCAGCTCATTATTTTACAAAAAAAGCAGTTTATTACTCTTGTCAACGGATGGAAACCCGAGTGAAAGTTTTAATATGTCAATGTCAGTAATTAAAGATTTGTCACTTTGATACAATTTTACTTTGTTTATAAAAAAAAGTTAATAAACGTAAAAGTACAAGATATTACAGGTGCTTTAAAATACCAAGCGATATTGACTTGTTATTTAATTAGTAAGCGATAAAGCGTCCTTCTTTTAATTTTTGCACCGCAAGCGTGTATTAAACGAAGGACCTTTATTTTACTCTGATTAATTTACGTGATTTCAGGAGCCAAACGTTTTTCATCAGAGTTATTTTCCTTTCGCCGTAAAGTTTTAAACGATGAATTTGTAAATTGAATTGCTAATGCTTTTTAATTATAAGATATCCAACTTTAGATCTATTCAGTTTTTAATTTAATTGAAAATGTTAATCAATACTATTTCATAACGGTTATTACAACCTACCTAACAGTACAATTGATTGAAGATACTTTAGTACCAGGAATTCAACTTTGATGGTAATAATATATTCATGATGTGTGAAAATGCGATACGACAAAAATTTTAACAAAAATCTTCAAACTAAAAAGTTGTTCTCTTAATTTTTTTTTAAATTTATTTCCTGATATGCAATCCTTGTAAAAATTTTGAATGTTCCTCTGCAATCGACTAAAAATCAGACTCCGATATTATTTAAAAAATTTGAAAAATCCATACCTGTCACTACAAAGACATGCGTGTGATCTTCGACCAATGAAATAACTATTCTCCGACCGAGTGAATAAAGTATTACTTCAATTTACTTAGAGCGTTGACTAGACAGAAAACCGAACGAGGATAAAAGAATTGAGCCTCGGTAAAGTTTTATTTTTCACACGCGAACAAGAAGCAGCAAAATCACTATTTATCGTCACTTATTTTTCGGCCACTTTGTTTGAAGACTACGCCGGTGTATTTGTATGTTCAAACTCCTGTTTCTGTTTTGCGAGTGGAGGGTGTACTTTCTGGCGGAATGCCGGGCACTCGAAGAGTGAGCCGCGAGGGCTGATGGTCTCTCTATTATAGCCTGCTTCCACCACCTTCGCGCTACACTCCTACCACCTGTGGAACTGCGGGATAAGGGTGAGCTTCCACCTAGCCCGCCTACTTTTATAACATTCTACAGGTCGGTCTCCGATTCTACCCCCCACTTTGAAACTTACTCCCACTGCCCCCCCCCCTTCTTTTTTTTTCTCTCTCCCTCATTTTTCTTACCATTTATCCTTACTATATTTAACCGATTCTTGACAATTTCCTTAGTCAATACCTTGATATTTTTATGAATGAAATTACCCCGAGTGACTGACCGTCGCGTGTGACAGTTACATAAGTAGTAAAATTAGCCCAAAAATAGTTGATTGCTCTATTTGACAATAGTTATAATAAATATTACGGAAGAACGATTGTCTGTTTCTTTGAAATTTTAGATTGTAAATGATTGTTAGTTAAGTCGTAATAATTAAGCGGTTCAATAATAATTAACCTGTTAGTTTATCTACAGCAAACAATTGATTGAAAAATTACGCGTTTCGGTATTGAAAGGCTTGATTAGAAAGAGGCAACTGATCGCTCGTGTCGTTAATTGACCGTCTACTAATTTTAAATTATTTTTAAAAAAACATATTTTTATCAGTCGGAAGAAAATTATTGTTAGTTTTTATTCATAATTTATATATTGCTGACTTTTCGTATGAATATCTTTTTAAAAACGTTTAGTCAGCTTTAATTTTTTACTTTATCTGCACCCCTATAATTTTTTTTTCTACGCGCGAAAAGACCTCCGAATTTTCAAACGGGTCGAATGTATTAAATTCATCGTGGGCGGGGCACGTCATATTTCACATTCAAGTAACATCTACAATTGAGTTGTGCACTGCATACAAATGCGCAAAATGTTTGCGTATAAAAGGTTGCAATGAAACGAAAAAATTTGAGCTTCGGCATAGATATGTTTTTTCTTCAATATTCGCCGTCTCGCGCAATTATTTCGAATATACATATTTCGTTGAGGAAAAGTACAAAAGTTTTACATTTTACTAATTTCATATTCTATCAATGTTATTCACTTTTTAGCTCATGAAATGAAAAAGTTTGTTTATAAAAGTCTATGCTAATTTTGTTCCTTTTAATTATTCGTTGCATAATTTAAAAGATGCTTTTTTATTAACGGCGCGTTTCGAAACAAGTAGTTACTATCAAGATATGAGCAGGCGGTATATGCAGTACAACGTTATTTTGGTATTTCCTGGGAAACTTTTGTGTCAAAGTTGGTAAATTAAAACGCAGATGTATATCGCTTAGAAAATTAACCGAAGAATTTTCAGGAAGCGTACATTAATAGGTAGGAAAAAAATAAATTAAGTTTTCCAAGTTTTCACGTTTTAAATCGAAAAAATCAAAAGTCTTGATTTAGTAAATTTTAACCCAAGTTTTTGACGACTTTTTATTATTTACCAATTTTTTTATCAATTCAGTAGTCCGACAATTTAAGCTACACAACTCAATAAAGCCGGGGCATTTCAAGTACGACCAAGTTTATCTTTTTGCGTCTTAATCGGCAATGATTAACGCGCTTTACCATTGATGAGAACATTTTTAAAATTAGCGATAGAATTGACTTGCTTTTTATTTTCTCATGCCTCGACCAATTGGAAGTGGCACGTGCGTCGGGGGTCGTCTCGCGCGATTGGTTGGTCGATCCAATAGAAAGCAACTGAGCTTATGATAAGCGAATCCGCTGGCGCTTATCTGTCTCGGGCTACTGGTGTACTCGTGTCTTCGATCTTCCCACCACTTGCCTACTGTTGTAACACTGTTTTATACGATCGACGAAATTTTATTTCCTCTTGCGATTTGCGACAAAATGGCCGTCGACTACTAATGCTCGTCTTTTATTTTTTTTTATAATTTATTTACATTCGGGCCATTTTTGATTAATTTTTCAATTTAATTTTTGGTTCATACCTTTAATCGAATTTATAGTTTTGAAGTGGCAATATTTTTGTTTCGATTAAATTATTACTAGCATACTTAAATGCTAAAGATATTTTTGAAAAAAGATTTGTAATACCTTGGATGAAATTCGCGTAACTCTAGCATTGATTAAGAAGTGACGGAACACAAAGTATCGAAAATTGATCGTATTCGAGGCGCGCAGCAAGTTCTGGAAGCTTCGTATAATCTTGCGCACTTGAGCCGTTTGCTAATTATTGAAATTGATTTCGTAATAGCTTGAAATATAACATCTATAGAAATCATTACCACCGACCAAAGCGCCGATACTTTACTTGTTGCTTGCGCGAACGGAGTTCATTGGCAATGGTAACAATTAAATTATGACGTATATTACAAGGCGTTTTATCACTTTTCCTGACGCCTTAATTAATTCAAATTATTATTTCAATGACCTAAAATTTTGTTATTACGTTTTTCGTTTCCAAATGAAAAATTACACAACAAAACTCGTTTGGCCGTTTGTAAATTATTTTAATTAACGAATAAAATGTGTCTTGTCTGTTTTATCCGTAGAAAATGTCCGACGCCGAAGTCGAAGAGGAAAAGCCGTTTGCGATCGAGCGGGCTAAAACGGGAAGGGCAAAATGTAAAAAGTGTAAGTGCCCAATTGACAAGGATCAAGTGCGAATTGCTAAGCTTATGGCTAATCCCTTTGGCGAGGGCAAAATGAAAAGTTGGCATCACGTAAGCTGTATCTTCGAGGTTTTTACGAAACAACGCGCCAGCACAAAAAAAATTGACGATCCGGAGGAGGACATAAGCGGTTGGGGTTTGTTGAGCGACGAGGACAAGAACATCGTGCTTGAAAAGCTTGCCGAATTCGAAGCAGCTGGTATTATATTCATTTTACAATTATTTTTCACAACAAAAGTTACGATAATAGAAAAATATATCTAAGATAAAATTGTTGTTTCTTAGAACCATACAAGGCGGCCAAAGCAAAGGCTAAAACAACGACTTCAAAAGCTACGGCAAAGACACCTAAAACGCCGAATAAAAATAAGACGGAGGCGAATGCTGCTGCATCAGGAAGTGGAGGCAGCAGTAGCGATAGAAAGAAGAAAACCGAAGACGTTGAAGTCGCCACGAGAAAAGCACCGGCGAAAGACGATACGTTCTACGAATTCCAGCGAATTTGCGAGAAAATTTCGGCCAGCAGCGCTTACTTGGACAAAACGGCCATATTGAAGAAAAGGTTCACAAAAGGATGCGATAAAGGTCAGTAAGATAATATTTTAATTAAAAGGCCTCTGTCAATTTATTAGTTTCGTTATTTTATTGCCGTCGCTTAATCAAAATATGGCACTTTTATTACATTAAAACGATTACAAGGTAAAAGTGATCGGGCGTGAAATGTAGTACGTTGACCTCTGTATTACGCAATAATTCTTTTAACGCCGACGATTATTATTCAACATTAACACGTACGATCATTTGTTATCGATTAAAATCAATATTAATGCTTGAGGATGAATTTGACAAGGAAAGTGTGCGAATTTTATAAAAATAGATAATTTATATAGGAAAGAGACATACATTTAAAGCGATTGTTTTGCGGGTATCGGGTAAAATGTCACTCTCTCTCTCTCATTTTCTCTCGAGAAAACAAAATGTATAATTCTTGAGAAAACAAGCGCGAGAGTGTCATTATGTAAATTGTTAAGAAAACAGGGTATTACTTAATTACGAGTAGTACGGGAGGGGGAGAGAGAGAGAGAGAGAGAGAGAGAGAGAGAGAGAGAGAGAGAGAGAGAGAGAGAGAGAGAGAGAGAGAGAGCCGAGGGCGTTAATGCATTTCCATTTGTATCGAGACAATGAAGAAGAGGAAAGGCTGAAAAGAAAAGCGGCCGCTGTTGTTTAAGTGGCAGAGAAGCTCAGTGTCCCCCCCACCACCCCCTCGTTGAGCATTAGAATCCATCCGTCTCGGCACACGGGCGCGAATCATCGTGTTTATTCCCTGCGGGTGCCGCTTCTCTCCGAGCGCGCAAATTCACAATTGAGAAAAATACGTGAACGGAATCCGCCGCGGCAGTCGTCTGTCGTAAAACACAATAAAACGCTAATAAAAGAAGCGCAGCGTTATTTGTCTCATGATTCCGTTCGCTCTCGGCAATCTATCGAACCTCTCCTCGCACTGACGAGAGAGAGAGAGAGAGCGAGAGCGGCCGTTCTGCGTCAAAGCACGCTGTGGTATATATACCCAAACGCGCTATACTTCGGAGGAGGGTGCTCGCGCGCGGGGGACCCTGCGTCTTTCGAGCAGTGAAATTTCGAGCGAAAGACACGCACGCACACAGGCCATCGGCTGGCGAGAGCGCAGCGTCTGCGGCTCCAATTAAATCGCGCGCGAATTAAGAGATCGAGCCGCGGTAAGGGGGGTGGCGGCGAGAGGAGGGCTGGGGGAGAGCGAAGCGTCGAGGACGACGGGAGGACGGCGCGCGAGCAGAGAGCTCGTACGATCGCTCGCTCGTCAATTGGCGGAATCGAGTTGCGCCTCGGCGTCGCCGGATTATTCGGCCGCTCTCTCTCTCTCTCTCGGAGGCCATGAAAATATCAGCGGCTGCTCTGGCTCGTCTGCCGCGGCCTGCCAACAGGCCTATTATACGGCCGCAGAGGAATAAACTGAACAATGAATCACAGCCCCCGCGAGTCCCTCTCTCTCTCTCGCTGTGCCTGTCTGTCTGTGTGATGGCGCGCGTGCGTGCGAGCGCGTGCACTCGTGTGCGAGAAAGATGGGACCCGGAGGAGGAGGAGGCGCCTCTGGCGCTCCCGCTTGCGGCTACTGTGGTTGCGCGTGTGCAGCCGCCTATAATACTCCGCGCGCGGCTTTTCTTCGTCGTTGTCAACGACGTTCGTATAGCTTACGCGCTCGAGCGTTCGTGTATCTTATTTGTCGTATATATCGCTCTGCTCTCCCCCCAGCCCCTCCATCCAGTTATAACTTCTCTTATCGGATTTCCATCGTTTCAGCCTCGTTTCCACATAAATTTTCGGAATTTCCGAGCTTCCCCGACGACGGCACCATCGCGCGCGCCTCTTTCTCTTATCTTTCGCCTCTCGCCCATTATCCGCTCATTGGAACGAAGGGCCTTTTAGCCGAGCTGAACTGAAGAGCGGAGGCGTTGAAATAAGAAAAAAGCGTATAGTTTGCGCATGTAAATACTCGCCGCGGAATGAGAAGAAACGAAAGAGGCTGACGGCGGAAGCTCCGAGCGCAGGGGTGAATCAGTGTGCGCCTTTCTCCTTTATATTTCCCTGAGCGAGCGTTTTCATTGACGGATCGACGGGGATCGAGGAGAGTTTACGAGCGATGTGTATAAATCGTAATGCCGAGCCGAGGGAATCTATCGATAAAATATCGGCCGTCGCGTAAATACGCGCTATCAACCTATCCGTCCACCCTGCCCTCTTCTCTCTCTCTCTCTCTTTTCGAAGTGGTCTACGCTCTAGTTTTTTTGCGTCTCAAGCGGGAGTATTCAGTCTGGCCCCCCTCGCGGTCCTCGGCTAATTTAGCGCAACGCTCGGGGAATCACAACGAACCGACGGCAGCAAGGGCTGCTTATCTATCTCTCTCGCTCTCTCGTACGTGTACTCACACGTTTAGACAAATTTTCAAGCGGCACTGATGAAACCTTATCAATCGGTGCTGCTTGGCTTATCGAACGCCTACCGGCCTGTGCTGCAAGATTCGTGTATTTATTTCTCGCGTGTCGTTTTTTGTTTCATTTTTTTTGTTACTTAAAAAAAGAAAGAAACGATACGATAAGTCGCGGCAAATATTCGTCCGGGGCGCCCATGCCGGCCTACGCTGCAAGGCTCGTGTCTTTTCACGGCTGCGCCCCGCTGCAGTATATATATATATATATATACAGCTCGCTATGGAAGTTCGGCTTCGGCACGAGAAGATACGATAAGCAGTCGGCGAATTATTTGATTCGTCTCGCTGCGCCGCGCGTTAAGAATGATATTGCCATGCGGCAGAGGCTAATAAGCGCGCGCTCGCAGATAAGCTATATAAGTGCGGGACTGCAATCGAAATCGACGGCCGATAAATTCGTCGTGCAGACGTCGCGCGCTGGCTCTGTTGTATGTGTCTGTGTATCCGATCCCTACCCTCCTCCTACTCCTCCTCTGACTAATTGAATTTAACAAATACGATGATGCTTCGTTTAATGGCCGCGAATAATAATTTAAATGTGCTCGGTGTACATTTGCAAGTGTCCGCGTTATCCATCGCGTTGCGCCGTAAAAATTCGAAGGAAAACCGAGACTACTTAAGCGGACTTTTTCAAAAAACTTTTTTTTAAAAAAGCGGACATTTTGGAATTTTTTTAAAAATTTACCTCGTACGATACCGCGCGCGCGTTTCAATCGGATAATTCGCGTTTCAAACGTTGTCATTGATCATAATTTACATTCGTCAATTTGTTTTTCAAAATTTTCAACTCTTGTATCGCCTTGATAATGCGACGTACACTGTGTCTTCTTGCAATCAAAGTTAAAAATATTCGTTTAAAATTAAAACGTTTATTTTATACTCACTCGTTTGAAAAGATGCCCAATATCCTTCTTCCTCCAGAACAATTGATGCGGTTATTCTGTCACTCTCTTGTATCTTAAATTGTTACTCTCTTGCAACTTTCTTTCTTTTATTTCAATAAAATATACAAACAAGCGTTTGTCTATGTTTATTAAACGTACTGTTTATTCACTCAGTATTTGCACGTTTTTTGCACGCTTAGCAAAGAAAAGTCAGATCGTCAGTTTGCGTAGTTTTATACCATGCACACTATTCAAAATTGTTCTTATTAATGTCGTCACAGTGGAATAGCAACAAACTTCCTAAAAAGTACTTAGAAAACCAAACTGAATGACTACCTTTAAGTCATCACGCTCGATGTCGAGCAACTTTTTATTAATCTAATGAGAAAGCCACAGACGAGCTTCTAGAGTATTCGGACATTTACTCAAAAATAAAAAGAAAAGCCAAATAATCCAATAACTTTGTGGAAAATCGTCGAGTTGTCAAGTTGCAACGATCCGCGAGAAAAATCAATGCTCCGAGCACTTGAATGACAGAGAGAGCGTCCAAGTTGTTACTTTGTATTCAGTGTTTGGCGACTATTGGTCCAAGAAGAAGAGTGTCGTGACTTATAAGCTTGCCGTCCCCACCGAGCAGCTTCCAATCATAGATGTTGATGACGAGACCCTTGCAGTCTGCTTGGCACCAGTCTCTCCATTTCCCTCTCCTCCTCCTCTTCCTCCACCTCTTCCTCCTCCTTCTTCTTCTTCTTCTTCTTCTGCTGCTGCTTAATCTTCTTTACATTTTCTATCCATGTCATCACGTGGCAATGGTTATTAATTTTTACTTTATTTTCTTTTGCTTATCGAAACAGCTGTTTTTTTTTTATTGTTTCTTCGTTAGTCAGGTGGCAATGAATTTTTTTTTTCACCCAACCGATACACAACAAACGCATCGATCAATTTTTCCGAAACGCAAAAGTTGAACAGTTTCCAAATTTATTTCCCCGGAGGATAAACATTCTCGGATTGTTTTTGTATTTGACGGCGCCAAGTTTTCCAGTACCTTGGAAAATCAGCGCGTCGGTTATAGTGGAAGGACAAGCTAGCCCCGATCGAAAAAAGAAAAACGAAAATTATTGTCGTCCATCAAAAAAAAAAAAAAAAAAACGAGGGAATAATATGTTTAGTGTTTACCAACTATATAAAAATTCTGCGCATTATTTAAAGCATTCAATCATTAATACGCATCTAAAATTGACTAGATCGATCTCGATCCGAATCTTAACCTCGACAATTAAAAAGTACGATCATCAGTTTCCATGACAATTTCTTCGAATATCGCACGTGAGTCATTGCGATGGGCGCGCCTTTATCAAAATGTATTAGCGCTTTATATTTTAGGCGCGTTGATCCACTAACAGATGAATTATGAATTCGGAATTGAAAATTTTTCAACTGGCAAACCTGCTCGTGACTCATTTTTTTAAAACATTATATTAATTAATCATTTGCGCTCTTCTCGGACGCAACGTTCGGAGAATAAGAGAGAGAGAGAGAGAGCGAGAAAAAAGGGTTTTCCCATCTTCGACGCCATACGAGAGCCGTATTAACATTGAACGTCGTATCCATAAAGGCAAAAAAGCGTTAGAATTTAAAATGACCGTGCAAACGCGGCCGGTCTATGTTTTAGGATTCCGGCGCGTTTGAAATTTCCATCTGCAGCCGAGACGACGACGGCGACGCAGTAGCTTATTACCCACGTTCTTGAATAAAATCATTCAGTTGAGTAATATCGTAAAACGCTAATTTTTTTTGTCCAGCTCTCGGCTAATGTCGTCGTCGGTTTGTCTATCAAGCCGCTGCCAGCGCATACCATCGCCTCGCAGAAACCATAATATTTATCCGCCTTGGCTCAAGACTTTTTTTTTTATCGCCCGAGAGACTCGCGGCCTCTTCGCATGAAAGCCTCGCGATGCTACTGCATTAGCGTCGGCCGCTGATGTCATCGTAAATTCCGCATAAACTTTCCCCCGGGCCTCTTCTTCCCAGGCCCTCTCTCTCAGGCCCCCTAAGCTAAGCTGATTTCATTGGATTTTTACTCGCATCGTTACGTGGCACACAATACGATGGCCCGATTGACGAGAGCCTCGATTCGCCTGGTACATTTCCGAACTGACACCAACTCTCGCGCTCGACGATTTTGTAGAGAAAGTGCGCCGGCGCGATCTAGTTTCGTCGATTGATCTATTGCCACTCAAAGGTCGCGATTAAGCGGCGTTTATGACGCTCGGTAAATACGTACACAAACACACGCGCGTACTCATCGGAAATTTCTACGTGCTTTCCCGGTCTCGCTTTGCTTTTGTTGTCTTTGAGTGGCAATGTAGAAACGACCGCCTGCATCGACTTGCCGAATTCCCCTTTCATTGCGTCTTATCTCAAGAACAATCGGACAATGTTGAAAATTATTTTACTTTATTTTTAAAATTATTATTAATTTTCCTTTGAAAATTTTAAACTTTTTTTTTTAACATAATGTTAAAACATTTTTATATCTCTTGAAATAATTTTTAAAATTGCGTTATACTAGTATTTATTAATCTTTTATTTCAACATACGTTGCTAAATTTTGACCTAATATTTTCTTCTTTTTTTTAACCAATGTTTATAAAATAATGCTACAAAGTTCCTTGATAAATTTTTTTTTTTGACATTTATGTGTTTCAATATTTACGTTGCATCATCTTATTTAAGAAATCATAAACATTAATATATTTTGACAAAAATAATACTTAAGCTTTTAAAACAATAACAAATAAATTCGAACTTATTCGTGATTTTCATCACGTTTCTGACACGAACTTTCTGGGAAATTCAAGTTCAAGATGAACAGTTCATCAGTTATTAAAAATCGTTTTCTCTATAGCGTCATCGAATGATCACCATACTGAGATTACATCATCCTGTTCAAGCGAAAAAAAAACCTGATATAAAGCAACGATTGAAAACACAAGTGTCACCCTATTTCTCAATCATTCTAGAAATGCAAAAAAGTATAGGGAGCATAATTTAAAAAAAAAAATCAGCTGCTTTTTATTAAATCTGCATCGAATGCTAAAAATTTGTATAAAATGATGTACACAAGTTTTTTATTTTCCAACAAATTATTTTTGAAAGCTTAAGTTATCCTAAAGAACTTGCTGGTAGAAATATTAAGGCTTTCAATTCTCTTTTCGACATTAATAATAATTTGTAGATTTCTTCTGAGTCTCCGACTATTTTTATTTCTTGTCTAATCATAATTGTCTACACACTTTTACTATTTTATTTATATTTCCGATTTTTTCGTCTTACTCGTTGCGATAGAGTAAGATATGACTGGATGTTTTATCGTTTGATTTTACGTAAGTTTATCTTCAAACGGCGAGATTCGACCTCTTATTTCCGTTTGACTTTGCCAAAATTATTCGTATCATCTTTTTTTCCCTTTTACTTGGCCACCCATATATCAGTATAGCCACGAAACACTTAGACGTCACGAGAAATCAGTGGCACGTGTACGCGGAAACTCTATAAATAAATTAACTACACAAGATTTCTCCTTATCAATTTGTTGTGACTTTCATTGTATTATTTTTGCCAACAATATATTGATACAATAAATAACTTTCAATATTTTGACTAAAAAAATATTTACTATTATTAACAAGAATCAATCTCTAAAGGCTAACCGACATCGACTAGTAAATATTCTTAAAAATGAATTTAGAATCGAACAATTTTTCTTTCTTATTAAATTGACCCTGTTATTATAATAATTAATGTTACAATACAATGGATTTACAGCAAACATTAATTTTAATCCTGCAGATGTAAGTTTTGATTTAATCGAAAACTTGACTTTATCTTAAAATTTACATGACAAATGATTTTAATAATTTCACCATCGGTGACTTTTGAAATGTATTATCGGATTACAATATTCGTCAAGGTAGATGAGATTTTGAAGGAACAGGATTTTCCAATAATTTGGAATTTTAAGCTGTTAGTATACAAAGATTCTCAAGACATAACAGAAACACGTTTCCTGCTTTGATCTATTTTTACACGTCAAATAAAACGTCTCGTGAAATGTTATATTACAGATATTTAAATAAAAAAGATCTAAACAAAGATAACTTACGTTTGGTTAAATTTTCGTTGAAGTATTTGTGATTTTTTTTTCAAAACTGCAACGCGTAAAACATCAGGAGGAAAGAACAGGAGACGGTTTAAAAATAAAGTTTATAAAATTTCCCCAGTCATAAATTTTCGCTGATGTATTATAATTAGAAAATTCAAAGAAAAAGCTGCTCGTTGTAAATCACGTATTCTCTTTTTGACGCATAATTAAGACGGTTAATAACCCCTGCAACAGGTCAAGCAACTTGAAAAATGATCGAAGCAGAGCTTGCAAAGTTGTACGAATTTTCAAATAATAAAAAAAAAGAAATCTCGAAAATCGTATAAAAACGCAAAGCGGCGGCGCCTGGCGCAGGCCGGTGGAAAATAAAGCTCTCGCGCACGTAGCTCGTTTATGTACAGAGCCGTCTTTTTTACGTAAAACGCGCCCCCGCAGAGAAAGAGAGCGAGAGTCCGTAAGAATCTCCGGGCTTTATTGGCGTGCTTGCGCAAGCTCCGTCCAAAGGGGAAGCGAAAAATCGGCTTTCCGCGCTGCAAAGAGAGCGCGCGCAGGAGGGCCGAGGGTGAAGAAGGGGGGGGGATTCCCGAGGAGCAAAGAGGAGACCGCAAACGACGAGAAAGTGCTTATTGCTTTCCCAGGCGGTGGTTTTCAATTTCGATGCCACGCAGTCTGCCTCGTTATCGCTTGTACGCGCTAGCTCAAGCGCTCGTCGTGCCTCGGCCTGTCCTCTTGTTGCTCTCTCTCTCTCTCTCTGCGAGCTCCCGGGCGCACGCGCGTCGGATGAAAAGAAAGCTCTGACCCGAGCGTGGCAGAGTCTCGGCGTTTCATTCAGCATTGACGCGCCATTTGAATACAAAAACAAACGCCCTCATCCGAAATCTCTTGCAAACATCTTGGGTTTACCCGCTTTATCACTTTCAAGCTGCCGCTGATTGGGGATGGAGAAAACGAGGAGATGGGACGAGAAAACGAAAAGATGGAGGAGGAGGCTGAGAGGAGGGAAGAAACGGAAACATTAATTACTTCATCTCTCGAAATAAATCCGAGAAAGCTTTCTCTAGGGCGTTTGGTGGTATGTGTAAGCGGGACGCGCGCGCGTGTGAGTCGCGCTGAGGAGGCTTTCATTAAAAATCCATTTGTAAGGCCGTTATAAATTATTTTGCCTTAAAATAGAACGAGTGTGACGTAAATTGTTGTATTTCGCCTGATATATTGCGATAAAACATAGCCAAGGGTTTTTTTTTATTATTACTATTATTTTTACAAAGAAACGCTTTCGATTGAGAATCGCAGAAAATTGATATTTCCGATGGACACTTTGGTTGCTACAAATATTGACTATCACCTATTTCACAGCGCCGAAGCCTTGGATTGAATTATCCTAACGCAACGATTCATTAACCAAAATTTTTCTCGGAGCTGACTTCTCAGGGTTAACAGGCTGATAAGAAGCGAAGAAGAAGAAGAAAAAAACACGTGGAGTCGAAAGCGAAAAGAATACAATTCGATCGCTACAAATTAAATCTTTCTAATTTAATTAAGAGTGTTATATTTTTACAAAAAAAAAAGTCATAAAAGACAATGGTTTATGGTCAATATTGTTTGCAATGTTTTTGCCTGTACTTTCAATCAAGAGAAGATTGACAAGGAAAATGAGAAAACGACAGTTTGTATAATAAAGATATGAGGAAACGGATATTACAAGCTGCACCTAAAGAAGCTTGAACGCGTACCTAAAAGTTTATGCGCCGCGCGGTGGAACCTTGCATAAAAAAAATGGTCGGATAACCTTCACTACGACCTCGGCCTCAACTTTACTTGTCTCAGAGACTCCAAGACACCAGAAAACTATGCCAAAGCACTGTAAATTTCCATCTATTTCTGAATGCGTAACAGATCGCGCGCGCGCGCGCGCGCAGCGCGATACTCCTGCGACGTACAAGTCAAGAATCTTTGAGACGTCATTTAACATAACCGCTTTCAAAGAAACATCAACGAGTATAACAACTTGCTTATTTGTTAATATTAAATAATTATGCAAATAATTAAAATAAATTTCTTTTTTTTTTTGACATCTCCATCGCGTATAGAAAGACAGAGAGCCATATATCGAACGGGATGTCGTCATTTCCATATTCGTCTCGTTCTAAGAAATTGAATTTAAACTCAAGTGTTGGAAGCTCTCGATTTATAGATAAAATATAAAGATGTACCCCCTATTAACTGGAATGACGTTTTAGTAGTGGTAAGCAGATAACGTTGGCGCTTCCATCGTTTTCTGACGCAAAAAGGGGTGTGTCTACGAGATGAATTATATAGATACTTAAAATGATTGGTCAATCGTTTTATAAAATTATTTTTATTTCTTATGTGGTCTAATCAGGCTGACGAGAAATTTTAATTATTCACGCGAACGTCACGCTGCATAGTCTTCTTGATTTATTGTCACGTGTTTCCAAGTTTATTATAAGCTTCGTATTACATCGATTTGCGGACTTACCAATAATTGCATATCGAAAGATCGGTGGGAAATTGTATTTAAAAAAAGAATCATTAAACAAAATGAATTATTATTTAATTCGAATTTAAGACTTTTTCGTAAAATGATAATACGGCATGAACTGCCGATTATATTGAATAAGCAATTGAAGGAATTTTGAAGAGCATTTTAAAACGATAACAAATTCAAGACTTTTTATTGTGCTTGTACAAAATCTTTGCTTTCTTACTTATTCGTACGCTTGATAGCACGTTTTTATTGGTTAAAAAAAGGCGTCAATAGTAAAGCCGTCAGTTTAACTAGTATCATTTAAATAATTATTTAAATAATAAATCTACCATAACGAGGTGGCAATGTTCTCACTAATCTTTCGCTAAGAACGTAATCGTAATAGTATATCAGAGGACCCGAGCTTTGAAAGTGTCAAGGTCGACGAAAGTAAATCGTAATGAGCTCATGGTTCGATATCACTTTAACATATCTTCAATTTCTTTTCTCTTCAGTCATAATTTCGTGGTATCGTACATACGTAACGAGTCATCTCCTTTTATTAAACTTCTCTCTTCGTTTACGCCACTGCATAAGCAGCGCGCGTACGATTAAATATGCTCCTTTTTTTTTTGTTCAACATCGCGCCAAGTTCATTTTTTATTGTGATTGCTTTGCTTGCGCATGCAAATTCGCCATATTAAATCGAGTTTTTCTCATGATTATCGTGCAGCGAGTAACATTTGTCTCTTAATTGATATATTATACATAAGTATTTTTTATTAAAAATGTATTTTAATTAGCCTTTCATGACGACAGGAATTTTCCACGATAAAAAGAAGAAAAAAAACCAAAGAATCTATTTGTTTACATTGCGACTTTCGGACCAGCCGCGCTTTGTGAGGAGAAAAGAGAAAAATGATAATTCCTTCAGGAAGAATTATATTCATTCGGAAAGATTAGTAAACACAAATGTTTACGCTGGCGATTAAAAATTTTGTCAATTATTTTGAAAACGATTTGTAAATAGCCGTTGTCGTTTTAGGAGAGAGAGAGAGAGCACATCAACAAAATGCGCAATATTAAGGCACGCTAAAGAGAGAAAGAGAGATAGAAAGAGAGAGTGAGTCGCTTGCGTTACGTGGGATAATCTTACAAGTCAAGATTTCGAAGTGCAAACGACCGCAATCCGCGCGTAAGCGAGGCGGCTAATAGTCTAGCGTGAATAAAACTGTAGCGCAGCGCTTGACCCTTCCGCGAAGAAATCACTGGCCCCAAGAGTGTCATTAGCGCGTTATCGCCTTTCGTAAGTTTCCGTTCGGGCGACCTTTGCGACTTTTGCTTGACTCTATCTCTCTCTCTCTCTCTCTCTCTCTCCCTCTCTCTTCGCTGCTCGCTCTCGCTCTCTTGCTTGCTTCCTCTCCCCTTTTTTCTGTTGCTCCTCCTTCGCCTCCTTCTCCTCAGCTTCTTCTTCTACTTCTTCGTTGACTCTCTCGCTTCGCGGACACCCGTATGCATTGGACTTGTCTTTATTTCTCCCGGCGATTTTTTTATTTACGAGCAGCATTGTGACAGTGTTTGCGTTCGCGGAATTATGTTTATCAACATTCGAGTCCTCTGCTTTGAAATCACAATTTCGTTATCTCAAACTTGCACTTCTCCAGCACAACATCACAATAATATTTGGACAATGTTCGCTATAGATTAGCGAGAAATCGATATAAAACGCGCAAAAATTCAAGTGTCCTTTGCTCTTTGTGAAACAGATTTATTTATTTCGCGATACACTTGCAATATCGGGCTCGCCGCGAAAATTCGCGCGAAAAAACTTTTTCAACGCCTTGACTTCGATGAGATAGTAATTTTTTTTCTTCATATTTTTTTGTTTGTTTACTTGTTTATTATTCTATAAAGACGATATTGTTATATCGCGCGGCCAAGGTATCAATAATAAAGTTAAAGGTTTCTTATATTACAATTTATCGGAATATTATTCAAACGTTTTTACAAATCTCTCAATGGAATTGGATAAAGCTCGTCGATTTCTTTTCTCCGGATGGAGATAATTCTATAAAAAAATTGGTTTTATAAAATCTTTTAAAAAATTTCAAACAATACATCGATGAACCGGTGAACTTTATAAAAAATACTCGAAATTCGAGGTAACCTTTTTTTCTTCAAATTCTAGATGGATTCAAGGGAGATATTATTTTGTGGTGCCGACTTCTATTACCCGGAGCAGTAAAGAGAATTTATAATTTGCAAAGCAAAGCTTTAATTAAATTATTCGCGCGTATATTGCGCCAGGACGAAGATGCGATGCTCGAAGATTTGGAACAAGGCGACGTAGCACTGACAATCAAAACCTTTTTCGAGAAAAGTGAAGTTGTCAAACATAATGCTACGAGTGATCTTACTTTACAAGAGGTACAAATAAAGGCGCTTAATAATTATCCGGTCTATTTGAAAAAAATAGTTTTGATTTATTCGCTTCTAAATTGTTTCGAGCAAGTTGGCGACGAAAAGTTTTTAATCCCGCTTATTTAGTCTTCTATCGTGTATAATAAAAATCGTCGTTTTTAGATTGTCTGTAAAAAGTCATTTCGTAACACGTTATACATTAAGATAAACTTTGTGAAATCAAGCATTTCCGCGTTACATTCTAAATTAATGTGTTAAAAAGCTTGTCGAAAGATTATCGATGAACATTGGCTATTTATAAAAGAATTTCATATACTCTACTTCGTTGAAATGATACTTTTATTAACAATTTAATAAAATCTTTTCTTTGATGCAAACGTTTAACGATAGATTAAAATTTTTAATTTAACGGAGTAATCGTCTTACATCCTTGTTGCCTTGTTTATTTAATAATTCATAATTTTTTTTTAAAGGTAGATGAGTTTTTGGAAAAATTATCTACACTGACAAAGGAAGACGAACAGATCTATCATTTTAAAAGTATTCTAAAAAGGTAAGAAAGGCATCAGGATATTAAAAAAAAAATATATTTAAATCATTGACTACGAGGATACTTTACTGAAAGTTCAAATTCATCAAGACTAGTAAAATCGATTTTACAAATAAATTTTCATTTAAGAAAATTTTATGAACAACAGGTCTACATATTTCCAGATTAAAGCAATTTTTTCGAAAAAAAAAACAAATCTAGTTTTCATGCGAGTAAATGTGGTTTATTTAAGTGAATAAGGACATCATTTCATTTAAACGTATTCGCGACATCTTGTAAAACAATTTGTTATCGATTATGCTTTTAAGCGAATATCGATTATTTAATGTTTAATTTACAGATGCACAGCCGATGATTTAAAAATGATTATTCGCTTGATTAAACATGACCTGAGGATCAACGCCGGGCCGAAGCACATGTAAGGCATAAACTTTCTATTTATAGTACATCGCAATTTCTGCACTTATGAACGAGCTTTATTTTGCAGTTTAGGCGCTGTTCACGAGGATGCTTATACAGCTTTCCAAGTATCTCGAGACTTGCCTGCCGTAATTAGCCGTTGCCTAGATCTGCGATCTACACCTTCCTCTTCATCGCAATCGACGACTTCTAAAAAGTCTCCGAAAAATAGCAAAGTGGCTTCTCTTGCTCTGATGACTCCCGTCTTGCCGATGCTCGTTAGTTTATTATTATTATTATTATTATTATTATTATTTTTTATCTCTTGTCATCCGATTGAGCTTTCTCAACTCGTTTAATCTTATTAGAAATATTACATAATGCTCGATGACTAATTTTTCTTCTCCAATATGATTATTCAAAGAATTGCAGAAATTAGTTGAAAACTTCTTTTTTCCCATCTCTTATACGTTTTACGATGAAACACAGAGGTTTGTTTGTTTTATCGTCTTTTTTTACAGGCCGAACCTTGTAAATCTATCGATATGGCGATGGAAAAGTGCCCGAACGGCATGCTATCGGAAGTAAAGTACGATGGCGAACGAGTACAAGTTCATAAAATGGGCAGTGATTTTCTTTACTTTAGCCGATCGCTCAAACCGGTTTTAGCTCACAAAGTAAGTTGGTATTCTCTAGTAGCCTATGCTTGACAAATCGCTGTAAATCTACAATATTTAATTGGGCGAACATATATTTAAAATAGTAATACTAAAACAGTTGAATACTCGAGCGTTAAAATTATGAAATGAATTTTTAGAACTCAGAATTCCGCCTACGCGCGCAATTATTCTCGAGAGGTGCAAAGAAGCTTACTGATCTTAATCTACTTTCACAAAGATTATAATTACACTTTAATAATATTGATTCAAAATTCTCGGCCCTTTTCAAATAGTACATTTTTTTTTCGTTTATAATTCTCGTCTACTTCAGCATGTATGAAAACTTCAGAGAACATGCTATGTAACGTGAGTAAACGTCTTTGAGAATGAAGTTATGAAACGCATGTGGGTACAATTGAAGATGTTTAACCCATTAAATCCTGAGCCGAATCTAGGCGAGATAGCATCCATCTAACTATCTGAACCGTGTCTTTTTGTAAAAAAAAAAATACCCCTATTTTTT
>JAPYYQ010002898.1:0-14779 GCA_030522585.1 Anagyrus pseudococci | reverse complement strand
AAATTGACGGCGAAATTTGAACGTAATTTAAGTGAAACCGGTATCTTTCATTTGTAGGTTATGTTTACTATACACTTATGCGTTTTAAAGAAACCACCTTCAAAACTACATGGAACTCATGCAGTTTCAATATGGAGCTCTTGCTACAAAACGGTATGAGGCAGCACTATCGTTTTGATAGTGCTGCTATACCAATTCTATATGAATTTTTTTTCAGTGAGGGAGTGTCGGCCTTACCGACAAGGAACCGGCGAGTACCCCTGCGGGAAAAGCCCTTTCCGGGGAAGCCACGGAGGAAGGGCAATACTCCCTCACACAGAGGTGGTGCGGGGGGCCCTCCTGACTAGGTCCAGTGGGGCTGTCGGGGAAAAATGAAAAAAAAAATAAATAAATAAAACAGCGCGCATACTATAACTCGGCGGCTCGTCGAGCGTGTAAATTACAAATTATGTTATTAATTCGTGATTTATCGAAGCTCGATTACGAGCGCGTTATCGCAATTACGCTCGTGGTGGCTGCTATGTTGTGTTGTTGCTCTGTTAACGCGGCAATTAATTAATTTCTCAATACACAGGCGTGATACCGCGATTCTTCGACTTGTTATAATCGCGTGCGTTACTCTCTCTCTCCATTTGCTATATAGGGTCGCGATACGCAGGCGCTGGAAGGATACAAAAATAAACTCGGCTCGTTACGGTAAAAGAAACGGCTGTTATCAAGATGTAACGATTTCGGCGGTAGGGTATATCGATACGGACGTAAGAGACTTTCCCGCGAAAAAAATATACTTTATTTAGTAAACAATGCCCCTCGTGCGCGACAATAACATTGACTTTAATTTGATGCGTAAAAATATGTTTTCTTATGAATTATTACAGCCTACGGTTATTTATAGTCTTCGAACATGTGTTTGTGTATTTATATATAAAAAAGAGGGCTATTCCCGATAACGTGTAACACACATTTGTTGCACGTAACACTTTGTCGCGATAAATGCGAATTAACGAGCTTCATTTCTCAGCTCTGCGAAATCGTATCTATTTGGCGAACATTCAATGTGGACGGCGAATAAATCGGTAATCGGGTATATCGGTCGGCTTATTAAATAGCTTGCCAAGCAGTTTACATTAAACGTCGCGCATCGATCCATCGGAAATGCAAAAAAGAAAAGACGTTATCTCGCGATCGCTATGATCGAACGGATTTCCATAAATCGGTCCAAACGGAAAGAGCAAAGAGAAGATGAAAAAAAATAATAAAAAGGGAAAAGATTCAGCTCACCTTAGCCGACCTTCCTCTTCTCGATGCCTTTTTCCTCCTTTCCCTCGATATTAACGCTCTGGAATAATGCGCGGGGAAACCACGTTGCGGGAAATCGGCGCCGCGTCGTCTTGGAGCCGTGTAGTGCGTAATATGCGTAACCAAAGTTTCGCGCTGCGCCTGAAAGAGAAAGATTATATACACACATGTCAGCGCTGTGTAAGCGTTATGCCGAAGGAGTAATGATCATCCGCGTCGACTCTGTCCCTTTCTCTCTGTCTTTCTGTGGCTAAGCGTGCAGGCGCCGGTCGAAAGAGAGAGAGAGAAGCCTCGAGCCGGAGGTTGATTGGATTCGTTCGCGAAGAGAGAGACAAGATCGTCGCTGAATTACGCTGGTGTATACGTTTGAACAACGGATTTCAAGTGGCTTCCGATCGCTTGGCTAATCTTTGCCGATTCCTCTTGCTACAGATCAAGACAATCCGTTAAAACGATCGGTGCAGTAAATCGGTAGTGAGAGAGAGAGAGAAGCGCTGTTAATTATGTTAAGTTGGAAATATCGAGTACCCATCACGGCATCGACAGTTAAGGCACATACAGGTAGTCAGCTGAAGAGGGGGAAGGGAGATATCGGTGTATAAGGAATAATTGGCTTTGTTGCGCGCCGATATACATCCGTCAATGTCAACCGAGACTGCATCTGCCGGCAGGAGTAGTCGTCGGAGGCCAGATCTCTGTCATATAAGCTCTCTGCCTGTCTATAGATATACACGGTCTGCCCGCGCAAAACTTAATTGAACTAGCTCGCACTTTTTCCGAGGCATTCGAGACTCTCCTCTCTCTCTCTCTCCCTTTGAGGCATTAATTAAACTATCGGGAGACCGGGAGAGCCGGAGCAAGAAGCGCCGGGGAGTCTCCTGCAAGTTTTTTTTTCGCCAAGCCATCGGTATTGGGGGGGGGGGGAAGACGTTTAAAGCGCGAAGTGAGCATCTCCCCCTCTGGCCCCCGCACTTGCTCTCCGTATACCTGTGTGTGACGTTATCGTCGATCTCGTTTTTTTTCTTTTTTTTTTTGTGCTACAGTCTATACCGGCTTTAGCGCATCGATTACGTTCGAGCGCGCTGTGCGTTGTGTCGATAGGAGAACTTTCCGATCGAAATCGCTTGTAAAATCGCTCTCTTTTATACCGATTCTAGCACTGCCTTGAAATAGGTAAGCGCACGCCTGGCGCTAACATAACGTGTGTACATACAAGAGGGGGGGGGGCAAGGGAGAGATAGGTAACGATCGGCGCCTGGTGAAATTAATAATTCTGAAATGGGATATACCTGCGTAAGCCCGGTGGAATAATGATGGCGCTATACTGCCATGAGGGGGGGGGGGAGGGGAAGAAACCGCGTGCTCGGCCGGCAGGCGCCATCCGGACAGCGGCTCTCAATTTTGCTCTCCAAGCGCGCGCGCGCCGATCTCTCGCTGTATATACACACCCAGCTCTCTTTCTCTTTCTCCATATAGCTCGTTTCTCCTTCGACGATCGTATAAACTTTGATCGATTTCACGCTCTCTTCTCCCCGATATCTTTCTCATTATTCTGGATTCGCTTTGTTTCGTCCCTTTCAGAAGGGCATTTCTCAGGTCGGTTGGCTAAGGAGGAAACAAAAGAAAAAGAAAAGACAGAAGGAGAATAATGAAACGACGTGCAAGAGATGGTCGACTTAAGAGAGCCGAGCTCCGCTGACATAAGAGAGGATTGCGTCTATCGTCGCGTCCGCGAGAGGTGTTCCCCTCACGTAACGCAGAGAGCGACTTGATTAGGCGCCCCCCCCTTCAACTATTACACCTCACTGGCAATTCGTGCTTCATTTACGGACGCTTCCTGCTTCTGACGCCTCGGCGGGACCGGCATCCCTCGCCTCTTCGCCGCTGAGTTTCAGCAATTCCAGTGTATACACGTTTTTCCGTGACTTGTAGTGCTCCATTAAACTTTGATGATTTTTAGGATTTTTTAGATTCTGAATTTGTTGTCGATTGATTGCCAGGGTGAATATGTAAAGATGCGAAGAAGGCTCGAGATGATAATAGGGTTTGAATGAGAAGCAACGTGGATCGCGCCCGAGATTGATGCCAGGACGATGAGTTACGTTAGAAATTACGCCGGCCAATTGCACACAGCTCATAACGTACGTGACATCTCTTGCTCTCGAGATCTCAGACCGTACACGCCGGAATTTGATGAAACTCTGGGCGAATGAAAACAAATTTAACGATACAACGAAAAAGCGCCGAAAAAAATGCGTATTCCCATAAGGGTCACTCTCGAGCACACGCACACGCGAGAGCGCGTCACATACGCGCGGAAGAGTTAATGAGGCGCGGGTGTGGTGGAAGGGAGGCCCTGGCGTAAATCATAAGCGTCTGGAAATAGCGAACCGCCGGGGCGCGCGCGCGCGTCAAAACAACGTGATAATTTCGTCAAAGGTGTCCGAGAGCGGAGAGCGAAGAATATCAACTCGACTTCCCACGCGGTCGGACTACGGCAAAGCTGTCGGGAGCGAATGGACGCGCGACGCGTCGTAACGTTTCATAATTTACGGCCCTCCCCGCAATCTAATATCGAGGAGAGAGGAGCGTAACGAGAAGAGAGAGAGGCCCTCAATTTCGACAGGCCCATATTTCTTTTCTACATACCCTTTCTCGCTTATTTTGAATCTTCTTCCTTTGTTACCTTCTACCACCTCCCTTTTATTTTTTGTTGTCCTTTTTCGTTTTTGTGTCGCTTATAGTGATTGCTCGCTTGTTGTGGTTTTCACGAGCGTGTGAAAAGGGTTGAGCTAGGATTTCGCGAGAAGTTTATTATTGTCGCGTGTTGCAATCGAAGCGGATGTATACAACGATTTCTGAGGTCTGTTAAAGGTAAAGAAAGAGAGAACAGGGGAGGGGCGCCCCGGCGTTGGCGGCTCCTTGCCGAATTTGACGAGATAATCGGGCGGGCAAATTGGACTATTTCGACGGTTTCGGAATATGTTTAGCCGAGGTATGGTTTTGAAAAAAAAGGGGGGGAATTGGTTTAATTAAAGGCATTCTCTCTTTCTCTTTTCCTCTTCCGTAATTGCTGCCGAACTGTATACTTCAAAAGGCCAATTTTACCGGATTTTTAAGATTCTTTTAAAACAGTGTATAAGCCTGCGATATACGTATACATACCCTACACTCGTTCGCTTTTGAGTTGGGCTTCAAATAATTGAAATTCACCCAGGATGATTAATAAGGGGTAAACAAATATACCAGCTGTTCGATGCCAATTCTCGCTTTCCTCGGTATCTATGACACCTCCTGTTATCGCTAAGGCCTCCTGGCAAAAGAAAGAGAAAGCGAGAAAGAGCGAGAGAGAGAGAGATCGGTAAAGTACACGGCGATCGGCCGATCGCCAAATTACAAGTGATCGATGATGCGAGGAGTGTATTCCAAGAAGACCGAGGTGAGAAGCACCGGCGCCTCGGGCCGGCCAAGATACGTCGACCTTTCCACGCTCGTGCAAGGTCGGCGCCAACCTCTCTCGCTCTCGAGGCCGAGTGTGTATTCTCGAGCAGGTGATTCGCCCCCGGGCATATCCTGCGCTCTGCTCTCCTCCTTTTCCTCGTTAACTCGCAAATCGTCCGCAGTGCTTGGCCCGTCTCTGAAATATAAATTTGGCCGTTCTCTCTCTCTCTCTCGCACGCCACTGTCTGTCGCTTTTCGCTCCTCCCCTACAGCTTGAAACAGTCAATCAAGCGCGATTCAAGGCTAATTAGACCGATAGTGCCTCTAGCGAGAGTCTCTCTCTCTCGAGAGGGCCTATTTTGCACTTATCGCGGGAGAGAGAGAGAGAGAATGGGAAACGCCTTGCCTCCTTTTCCTCGTTCTCCTCCTCCTTATTTTATGCTATACCCCACTCCTTTGCCACCGCCTATTTCCCCCCCCCCCCTTTCTTCGCCACGTCGCTTAAACGCGTGGTGCACACGCTCGACAATGTATGTTGGAGCTGTATATGGCAGATAGCTCTTTATCCGGAGATAACATCTTTTTTTCGCACCATTTGAGGAAATTCCGTCTCGGCTTTTAATACGCGCGCTTCTAGAGAGACAGAGTCTCGCTCTTGACGGCCGAACGATTGTATTGCGGACAATGTTGACTAAGCGGATTTCACTTATCTGCTATAAACGCGCTGGAATAGCACGAGCATCGGAACGATGATATTATTATTCATATTATGCACTTTGTTTTGTGCCGGCTTACGAGAATCCGTTACAACAACATTTTCCCTTTCCTCGGCGACTGTCCAGCTGAGCATAACGGTTTTTATAAATTCGTAATAAATCGAAGGCGAAACGAAAGGCGCGTGAAAAAAAAAGGTGTCGCGATTTAACGAAACAAAAGGTCACTGCGAGTAAACAAAATAAAAAAAAAGTGCTATACAGGCATTAGAATAAGAAGACGAGCTCGTAACGATTCGCGGCTGGGCGGGCTCTCGGGTGCAGAGAGAGAGAGAGAGAGAGAGAGAGAGAGACGTTAGTGCGACTGACCTCCGTTCTCCGCACCTATATTTATCCGGGGCGAGGTTTTAAAGCGCAACGGGCGTACTTATAGCGAGAGCCCGCGTTCGATTGTTTGCCCCACAGCCGGCCCTTTATTTTTTGTCGTCTGCTCGTCCGTACCGTTTTCTCGTCCGAAAATCCGCAGACTAGCATGCGCAGAGTTGCGGAGAAAAGGGTGAGTAAGCCCCTTTTGGAAAAAGCCAATGATTCGACGAATGGCGCGCGAAAAAAGAAATAGAAAATAAAAATGCCACTCGTGCGCGTCTCTCGACGTAAATAAGTTCGAATTTTTCGAGAGTGAGCACCCGTGCCACTAGCGTCTGGAAATCTCGGCTCGATTCTTCTCCCTCTTTTTCTTCTCTTACGTCTGCGCCGCAAAGTCTCTCTCTCGAATCCAGGCTCTCTCTCTCTCTCTCTCTCTCGAGAGAGAGAGAGAGCTTTTACAAGTCGAGCTTCAAAGTGGCCTTGTGTGGTGCGTGTCTTCGCGACTACTTCTTCTTCTTCTTCTTCGCGGAACGGCTGTATAACCGGCTTGTAGGCGCGATTATTTTCGCGCGGGTTCTTAAATTAGTCAGAGTCGCACCGGCAAGCGCGCGCACGCATTCAAAATCGATCGAGCAGAGCTTCGGGAGACCGATCTCTCTCTCTCTTCCTTCTCGACGCTCGAGGCATTGTAATGCCGCTGTGTCTTTCAGAAACGCAATTATTGTAATGAGGAAAGCACGGGGTGTAGAGGAGTAAGAAGGGTCAGGGGGGGGGGGAGATCGGTGCAATGGTTTATAATGCATAGCGAGCATTACAGCAGCCGGCAGCAGCGAAAGACTCTCGCCGCCGAAAATAGAAGCCGCACATCCGGAGTCTCGTTATAATTAGATAATGCCATCCCCCTTCCACCCCCCCCTTTGGAGGGTTATTGTAATTCCTCTAACGCAGCGGGCTTGGGTTAAGGCGCAAGAGAGCTCGAGGATAAGTCGATGCGTGACATGACGTTTTGACGGGAGACACTCCCAAGACGCGTCTCTCCCTCTCTTTCTCCTTACACTTGCATTTGGGTCTGGCAAAGCTAATTTGACCCTCGTCAACTAATTTGCCATTTGTACGAACGCAGGGGCGTATCGGGACACGCGTTAATTTTCTGTTATTTCAAAAATTCCATTTCAAAAGGGTCAATTGCGGCAGAAGTATTATCCAAAACCAGTCGGTCGGTATCATCTGAATACCGATCAATCGAGCGTATACCAAACGGCATATAAATCGCTCGGGGTAATTATCCATTAGCTAAGTGTACTGTAATGCAAGACAAACAAAAAAAAAAGGAGAAGCAGTAGCCGGGAGAGTCGGAAAAAGAAGAAGCAGCAGCACGTACACAGAGCTACTGCTGCGAGGGGGGGGGAGGGCGGAGAGAGAGAGGCAAAGAAATCCGATCCCGGGGAAAAATCGCTAGCCCCGGCGATCTGGTTGCCGTAGGACACGCTTCTCGGGATCATAGTCCGACGTGCGTCGCGAGGCCAATCGTACCTGCCGCTCTCGGTTCTCTGCGTGTATAGGGAGGCTGAATCGGCTCTTCTCTTGCAGATTGATCGGTATAGAGCGGGGGGGAAAAAAAAGAAGTCGCCGCGCGACTAACGGTTAAACGCGAGGATTTGCCCGGCTGCACCGATGACGACGGGGGGTTAGCCCCGTAGATGGAAAGCGGTCCTTGCCATAAACCGCGTACGAATAGAGCGACGCGCGCACGAATTTCTTCTCCGACTTCTTATCCTCCTCTCTTCCCCCACCCCCTCTTTATCTCTCCCCCTCGGGAACACACAAGTTGGCCGCGAGTGCGTGGAAATCTACTCGACCTATACCTTCCCATTGCTCTTTCTCTCTCTTGGCCAACGGTATACAAACGCGTAGTCAATCCGCTGAACAGAGAAAGAGAGCTTTCCCCCCTCCCCCAAACACTTTGATTCGAGCGACTTACTCTGCAGCTACAACCACCAGCCAGCATATAAATGACAGTTGGTGCGCTTATTCTTTTTCCCTGTATAGTACAGGAGCCACGGGCTTATCGCATGTCGCGCAATGTGTGGCGCACGCGCTTGGCCTCTTCCCCCTTCCCTTATCCATTTCCTATTCCCACCCTCCGGGGGGACTTTTTTTTTCATGCCTCAGTCGTAGACGTGAGATGCTTAACAAGCGCGCCGCGCCGATTGCGACCGATCGGGAAAAACCGTTTTTTTTTCTCCCTGTCCCCCACCTTCTTAACTGACTCTTCTTCTTCTTCTATCTATGCTGTACCCTTTGGATTTTCCAGCGCACCGATTCGACTGCACTGACAATTCGACGTGCGGTATAAAACTTGCGCAAGCTCGGCCGGGGCTCTTTTTATTTGCGAAGCTTCGCGGCTCGCCGCGACGGGTAAACAAGTTATACAGCGGAGAGAGAGAGAGAGAGAGAAAGTTCGGCTCACGCGACGACGCGTCGCCGAATAACCTGGGCACCAATGAAGCGCGATATTTAACGCGGATAAACGACGACGAAGACGCTTCGGAGGCAGTTGATATGTGTATGTATAAGCTTGTTGGGTGGCGACGAAACTCAATTGCCCGGTGAACTCGGTATCTGCGTTATGAGCGATAAATCAAGGCGTATATCGAGGCCAAAGCCGGGACAACGATTGCCGCTTCGCTGTATTTGGTTTACGTACGCAGAAAGAGAGAGGGGGAGCAGGGTTGTCTTGCTATTTATCGTCGCTCCCCGGTAATTTTACGTAAGAATTTTTATTTTTCTTTCTTTTCTCTCTTTTTTTCTTACATTTTTTTGGCTCGTTGAATGAATAATTTGTAATTGCTAATTACCGAAAGTCAGAGTGGGAGGGGAGGGATATAAAAAAAAAGAGAGTAATCAGGTTGACCGGAGAAATGGCGCTTATTATCGGAGCGTCGGTGAGAGACTGATAGCTCGCTCGTCGCTTGGGCTCGGGACGTCATCGGGACGTCTCTCGCTCTCTGCATAGCGCGAGAGTGTGACCTCTGACATAAGCCAGCGGCGATTATTCTCGAAGCGATACACATTAACTTTTTCGCAAAAGTCCAAAGCTGAAAGAAGAGCCGGCAAAACTGCCTGCTGACCGGTTTTCGGCGGTTGACCAGCTGTCGCGATCGCAAGCCTCGTAGCGACGATCGGTATTGCTTGACTATAAAATCCCTCTTTTTTTTTCTTATGAAAACTTTCCCAAAAGAAAAGAGAGGAAATTCAAAAGAGGATAATTGGGAGATAGACAAGCTGTGCGTCTCGCATAAGCAAGAGAGAGCGCAGCGCGGTCATCGGATATTATTTAGCCGTGTGTCGTTTGCTCAACACCAGCAGCTTACTAAGCGCGGCAACGCGTATTACCGAGAGACGGCATTATAGCCGACGAGAAAATAGCGACGCTTGTCTTGCCGCTGCGCGAATTCGACCACCGCGCGAGCTAAATATAGTGCCGCGCTCTCGCGCAGAAACAGAGAGAGAGAGAGAGAGAGAGAGCGATGTGTTATACGCCGCAATAATCATCATTAGATACGCGCAGTGGACATGTCGATGTATATGCCCGAGCGCGTTTTATTATCTGTGTACACAATCTACGTGCGCGAAACTTCTTTTTTCAGTCCATCTTGAGCAAATCGGTATATGACGTCCTAATCGTTCTATTTGACTGAGCCAAACGATGTCGTATTTGCGATCTTTGGCAATGGCAGCTCGTTCGCACGTCGATGCAACAAAGTTTCGCGGAGTCAACACGTTAACTACGATCGTTTACGCGCCTCGTTCGCGCCTGCTATACTTGAAAATAGGTCCGGGATTTCGTAATTCGCTGACACGTGCGCGTCGACGGTATAGGTGCGATTTTCGGACGCATCGGGTTTTCCGCGATCGGCCGGCGTTTCGAGTCCATCGAGCCAGGTGAAACTCGACGACGCTTATACAACAGCTGTATAAGCGGCCGTCGTTGCTTTTTTTTTTCTTATTATTCTTTTCAATTTGTCGTTTTTCTCATTTTATATAAATCGCGCTTCTACCGATCTAAAATAGAAATCGAGAAGTTCTTGGGTTACCGAGGTGGTCAATGTTCACGCGACGAGTCACATGCGCGCTCTTCGCGCTCTCTCTCTATACATGTTATAAGAATATTATATGCATATATCGTTGTTTCTAATTTACATTTGAAAATGTTCTTTTTTTCCTTTCTTTTTTTATGTAATAACGTGGGCAATCGAACGATTTTATTGTCTGCGCAGATCAGAGGCTGAGGCATTCGAAGGGCAATCTCGACGTGCTGTACTTCAAGTTCTCGGACAAGGTGCTGCAGCACCGGGTGACAAGGGCCGAGCTCTCCCTGTGGATCTACGGCAGCCAAGAGAGCCGAGAGCCAACGCTGGACGGTGGCGAGGGCGGCCTCGAGCCGAGCGACGCCGAGGCGATAATGTCGGGGGCGGAGGGGGGCACCGTGACGATAACGCTGCAGCGCATAATGCGCGGCTCGACGGACTCCGGCGGACCGCTGCTCGGGCCCCAGCTGACGACGAAGCACCGGCGGCCTTTGGGCAGGCGAGGCACATGGGTGACGGTCGAGCTACGGCGCATGGTCTCCGAGTGGTTCAAGCACCCCAGGGACAATCTCGGTGTCGCCGTCAAGATATCGACTGGACAGGCTGGCAGGGCGAGGCCGAGGGCCTCGAGCAGGCTCGTGGAGACGAGCCCCGCCGCGGAGAACGCGCCGTACCTCGAGGTCCAGACGCAGGAGCTGGACTCGCGGCGCTCGTCGCGCATCAAGCGCAACGTCGGGCTGAACTGCGACGAGGCGAGCCAGGAGAGCAGGTGCTGCCGCTACAAGCTCACCGTCGACTTCGAGAAGTTCGGCTGGGACTGGATAATCGCCCCGAAAAAGTGAGTATCGTCCGGCCGGATCCAGCCTCGATCTACTCATTTGGTTTTTTTTTCATTAAAACTAACCGGGCGCGTCTCTTTTCCCTTTGATTACGTGTTATCAGGTACGACGCCAACTACTGCTCGGGCGAGTGCCCGATGGCCTTTCTGCCGGCCTACCCGAACACGCACATCGTCAGCCTGGCCGAGCCGCCGAACAACACCGGGCCCTGCTGCGCGCCACGCAAGCTCTCGGAGATAACGATGCTCTACTTCGACAACGAGTACCAGATCGTCTTCTCGAGGCTCCCGGGTATGGTCGTCGAGCGCTGCGGATGCTCATAGTGCGCCGTCTAACCGACCCATCCTCCCCCACCCCCACCCCCAAGTGTGCTATATAGCGCCTCTGAAAGGCCAAAGAGACTAAATTGCGATGTTTATATAGAGAGAGAGAGAGAGAGAGGACCAAGCGGTAAGGGCTGCTGCTATATGAATGCGTCCTAGGGACACAGACACACAGACAGACACACACACACACACACGGCTTCGCGCTAATCGAGAGAGAACGCGTTCTCTCTTTCCAGTGCTTTGCTACGTTATCGAATGCAATTTGCAAGGCGGATAGTTCCTAGCGTCTCAACACGGTATTATTATTAAGCGGCCAGCGCGTTGCGTTTTGCCGAGTCGCATCTTGTACGTCGCCGGATTATCGAACTTTGGGAAGAGAGAGAGAAAGAGAGAGAGGGAGGATGAGCTTATTCCTAGCGGACCAGATGCTTATTATTATACATGTATTTATCACGCGTCGCTCAACTCGATCCTCTTCCTTCTTCTTGTTTGTTTATTTCTTCAAACAATTCTTGTTCGACCGGCCCCGGGTGCGAGTCAAGATGTATGACAACGACAACGCGGATGGTTTAAGGATCTCGGTGTACAGTTTTAATCGTTACTACGTTCTTTTTACTCTTAACCATTATTCTAATCTTCCCAATTATACCCGCATACGTCGCTTACTTTTCCTTTTTTCATTTGACTGTCCCTTTCTCTCTCTCTCTCTCTCTCTCCCTCTCTCTCTCTCTCATTCTCTCAACTATCGTTTCATTATTTCGTTCAATATTCTAATGGAATGTGTGCAATAGCGAGAGTATGTGCGCGCGTGCGAATTATAAAGCCGGCGTTTTTTGTAATAACGACGTTTTTATATTATATATATATATATATATTATATGCCTCTCCAAAATGCGTATACATGTGATGTTGTAAATAATAAATATAAATGATTAAAAATAAAAGGATGACAACAAAACAACAGCAACGACAACAGCAGAGAAGATGATAAAGAGCTATATAGGTTAAATCTAGTGATAATAACGTAGACAGTAAGCGATTTATAAGACGCAAATTTTAGAGGGAAGCGTTTCGTGTAAAACAACCCGCCGCGAAATTCTCTCCGTAACAGACTCTTATGTGTATTCACCGAGCCTTTACGGGGCTGGCCGTTGCGTAAGCTCTATATACCGAGGGGTATAAACGAAGCTGAGCGTAAACTTGATTTTTCTCTCGTTTTTTTTTCATTTTCCTCGTGTATAGCGATATATTCGTCGTGTGTGTCGATTCATAAAAATTCACAGGCTTTTTCTCAAAACACGCGCCAGAGAGAGAGAGAGAGAGAGAGAGAGAGAGAGAGAGAGAGAGAGGGAGGGGGAGGGAGAGAGAGAGAGACTCGGCGAATATAATTATACATGCGAACGAGCTGTGCTAAAAACTACTCATCATCATTAACGAGCGAACATGCATTTTAACACGTGCGCAAATGAAAAACCCTCACACGAACACACACGAACTACACATACTTATATAGAATACAAGGCACACACACACACGTAAACATAAAGCATAATCCTGCGCGCATAAATGAGTATGGCAAGTCGACGCGTGGCTTGCTCGTTCGAACACACAAAAACGAAAAGATACAAAAAACAAAAAAAAAATGACGAAGAATAAACTATCATTATTTTTATTGTTCATTAGCTACGTATTGCATATACGTATATATATATATATATATATATATATATATATATAGATAATTATAAATATAAATATAAAGGTACGTATGTACACGAGACACAGGTACACACACAAACACACATATGCATCTATAACTATACATCCTGTCATTGGACGCAAGGCTTTCACGTGGCGGTAACTTAAACATTGTAGCAAGTAAGCGATTTTATCATTAGCGATTAAGCGAGAGAGAGACAAGCCGACGTGTCTAAATAGTAAGATTTTTTTTTATTATTCACAACTACGTTGCATTGACTATGTGATACAGCCCGACGACATAACGACGGCACTTCTTTACGTATATATATATATATATACACCTTTTCCCCTCCCTCCCTTACTTTTCTCCCCCTCCCCTGTCGATCTAAACTTCCCTACTCGACTATATACCTCTCTTTTTTGTACTACGCGAATACACACAGACACACAACCGGCTCGATTTTTTACGAGCCGCTAATCAATAAGGGCCTCGCTAGTTGTAGACACTGTTTTTTTTTCATTATTCTTTTCTTACCGTCTATCTCGCTCTTCTTCGGCAATTTTCGCCATCTTCCATTGGGGAAAATGAGCCTTTTACCGAGTTTAAAAAACCGGAAGGCGCGGAATTTAATGAAGATCGTTCGATTTTCTTTTTTGTTTTCCCCCCTCGTCAACGCACGTTGTATAGATCGAAGAAAAGAAGAAGAAGAAGAAACCGGCTAAGACTAATCGAAAAGAATAATTGTGTATTCAGTATCCGATGCGAGAAAGACAACAACAAAAAAAAAGCAAGAAAAATTCTACTTATAATGTATAACGTGTACTTCTCTACTTTCAACCTAGAGCCAATAGATAGAGCAATATTTATTCAAACTAAATAATTAATTAATTGATTAATTAAAATAAATATAAATAAAAATAAATATGAATAAAATGGCTTCCTTCTTTTTTTCCGATAATCAAACAATCAATGCCACTGTTTTACCGTCCCTTCACCACCTCCCTCATCCCAACACGACAGCCGCCAATCAAATTCAGTTTGGCGAGTTGGCAAAAAAAAAAGAAGAGGAAAAGTCGTCTTGCACGCGCCAAAGAGCTCTCGGTAGTTCTCTCGTCTATTCTTTTTTTTTTTATCGAGCTCGAGTTGCAGACACGCGCGTTTTTTGCCGATTAAAAGCGCACACGCGAGTGAGTATAGATGACATAGCTTATCGCGGCCGCAGCGCGAAGTTTCCTTTTGCTTTTTCAGCGCGCGCGGACTGCGCTCGTGCGCACGTAAAACGCGAGTGATTTTACAACTTCTCGGATGCAACGTATATTGGTCGGTGAAGTAGCTTGGTATTTTCCAGAGAGATGCTCAACAAGTGGCGCTTTTTCTTTTTTTTTATTTTCGAATTGTCAAGCTTAGAATCTCTTGTTTGCCGATGGAGTTGTTAACTACTTTTCGAAATATCTCGTTGAGCTTATGTTTGAACGATCGAGGAATAATTGAAAAAGAGGAAGAAAAGAAGGAAAAAGAGGAGCCGGCAGTTTTGCACGCGGAGCGATCCAATTCCACAATAAACGATTCGAAAAGTCAGAAATAAGCAAACTTTGTAAAGGCGAGACTGAAACAGTGTCATTCCGGTGTAAATAGCGGTGTATAAGCTATCCGTTAACCGAGAGAGAGAGAGAGAGAGAGAGAGAGCACACATGAAAACTTGTTTATCTGGTTGACTCGGCCAAGAACTATTACCTTGTACACTTCACACGTCCATCTTCTGCAGCGAGAGGAGCGTAGCGAGCACAGTTTGCCCATTTACCACTTTAATGGCAAGTTCTAACGAAAAAGCGGATCGTGTCAGCTCGCGCGGGGTAAGTAAGCGCGTGTACACAAAGCTGGTACACAGCTAACTATCGTAAAAATGAGAGAGTAATTTTGATGCACATAAGAGTTTTGCACATATTAGTTATACACAATAATTTGTGCCAAAAAATAATTACACAAATGATATTAGTGTTTT
>JAPYYQ010002897.1:0-14780 GCA_030522585.1 Anagyrus pseudococci | reverse complement strand
AAATTACTATGTAACATAGTAAAAATTAGCACAATCGAAAGTAGATCCTCACTTTCCTAAAAAAATAGTAATTTTTATTATAACACTTTTCTCAGTGTATTTATAGTCCTAGAGCGCGTGAAAAACGAATGTAATGCAGGAAAGAAGCTCCCCGTCTCCGCGGCGTGTACAGTCTCGGGGGCTCTACTGAAAAATGAACGAGCCTCGCGTCGACGAGGCGTAATTTTAGGCTTGCGCTGAGCTACAGCATACACGTCCGCCTCCTATATACTTCCTATCCTCCGCATGACCCCCGGGACAATTAACTGCCGAAATTAGTGGCCGAGTTGACGCAAAAACGAGAGTCGCGTTACATTGTTAGACGCGACGCGTTTATCATCGTCCTGCTCGAGCCAGGGATGATCTTTTTTTTTTGTGAATGAGAGAGCCCTAGGTGAAGGATAAATTTGCGGTGAAGGTTGCTTTTATATTGCTTTTGAATTTAGAACGGATTCTCTCGGCTGTTCTCGATGGAGAATTTGATAAAAAGCATTGCACGTGCCTCCTTTTTGCTTTCTCAAAGTAAAGACTTTCTTCCACTTAAAATGTTTATTCATTTTTTGTTTGTTTAGTCTCGAAATACATCGATATTGGATCCTGAAGCCTTTATTATTAAAGGCCCTTTGGCGCTTACATTCTAGAAATATACTTTTTTACGATTTATTCATTTATCCATCAATATATTCATCAAGCAGGTAAACGCTCTTATGTACCTTAGGAGGTTCACCTCCGTAAACGCCTTAGGTATACGCGCAAAGTTGAAAACTTGGTCGGGACTCGTTAAAGACTATACGTATATAGCCGTATAGAGGGAGTTTTAGCTCCGACCACTTCACCGGGCGCATATTAACACTCGCGAGTTTAGCGGCAAAGCGAGAGGGTAAAAAAGGCCGGTTATGCGCGCGTCATCCGTTCGCTCCTTTTCAAGCCCTTTTATAAATAGACAAAAGAGAGGAAACGAGCCGAGCACGTGCCTCGGCGGCGCAGCCCTCCCCTCTCTCTCTCGAATCGACTCGCTCCATTCGGAGGGTGAGCTTGGATCTTGACGCCAGAGGAAAAGCCGACGGACGTACAGAGCACTTTTCTCTCTCCGGGGTCAACGTTTACTTATTCGATCCGGATAGTATGTTATTTTTCTCTTTCTCGCGTAGCCAAGGAATGACGCGTTTGTACTTGATTCGCGTAGGCTCTCGTGGTGGGATGAAATGCGACCTTCGTCGGCAAGGTTCAAGTGGCGGAACTTACTCTCGCGTATATCGCTCTGTCTTTTTTTAGACCGAGCAGGCGATCGATAATTATTTGGAAAAACAAAAGACAGCAACGAATTCGCGTTGTTTGCACAAGACTTGCGGATGAGACAATCTCAGCGACGACGAAACGCGTTTGTTTGAATAAAGTTCGCGTTTTCCTTAACTGCCGCGCGATTATTATTTGAAATTCGATTTATAAATCACGATACAGCGGTTTACGAAGGCAGAAGAGAAAATATATCTCTCCCTGGAGAAATTCCACGCGATGAGATTTTTCTCCCTCTCTCTTTTGCGAAGAAGTTGTATTAAATTCGATCGCTCTCGGTTTATCTAGAATTTCCATCGAACGATTGACACGGAAAATCCCCCCTCCCCCTGACTGATTCCATGTAATATCGTATTTCGTTTTATTAATAAATTATTATAAAAAGATTGGAAATTTATCGCCGGCAGATGAATGACGAGCGCGTACACGCACCTACGCTGCTACACAACTTTGCACGATTAATAATGAAAAAATAGCAAAGCCAACGGCTACTCGTCACATTTCGCTTATAGGCAGGTGTTATAAAAGTTCGCGCAGCAGTTCATGAAAATCGTCACGCATAGACAGCACGTCGGGCGAATCTACTTATAGCCTTTGCGTATCGATATGCGAAAATAAGCCTTGAGAGAGATTGTTAGTCTTCGTTTATCAATAACAGAAGATAAGTTCCTCGGAGCGAGTAGCTCGAAAAATCTTGGCCGAGTAAAAGCTCGAGTTACCGAGCTGCGCGCGTTTCTTGCGTATACGACTCCATGCGAAACCTTAAAAAAAGAAAAAGTAAATCGCATTGCCAGCAGAGTCTACGTTCAAGGTCTTGAAATACCTGAACTTTGTTTTCTTAGCGAAAAAGCGTTACTTTATTGCGCTAAAAAGATACGAATCAATTTTCTTAAAAGACAAAAAAAAAGAAACCCGTGCCTCCTCTAGTCATCATCGTCAAGCGTCAAATATTTCGCGTCGTACGATAACCCCGTTAACCCCCCGGCTAAGGAACAAAATGCAACGGAAGCAGCGTACGCAGGGAGCGTCTTTTCTGCAAGCCAACAGTAGCGAGGCATCGGATAACCAACAGCTGACGCGTGTGCTGGCAGAGGCAAAGAAGAGCCAAGCCCCGTGAACATAATGGCCCGTGGTCGTTCCGGCGCCCGGACTTTTACGAGCGTTGCGGTTTACCTCCCCCTCCTCTTAGCTTTGCCGCTCTTCACCCTCGCTCTTTTCCCTGCCGGTCGGACGGGAAGCTCACGTGCCCGGGGATAAAGCGTGTCGTGCGCTGTGCTTTATGCATCGAGCCCCTGCGAAATCGACTGGGCTCTATGACGGTCCACCGGATGCTTTAATCTTGTTACGCGCTTGGCTTCTCGCGACGAAAGCTTCCCCTCTCCCCCTTCGAGCCTCTTTCTTTTCTTTTTAGCTGTTTTGGGTTTGTTTTCCTTGGAACGGCTGGTGTTGTTTTTGTTAGCTGGCAGAATAGCGAATGGTTGTTGCGCGGAAACGCGGAAATAGTTTTTAACTTTGACTTTGGGTAGAGTGGAATAAAAGCGAGTTAAAAGCTCGGCCTTTAGAATAATTTTTTGCCGCTTTTTACGGTATAAAATTTTCAACGAAAGTTCGCGTGGAATACGTTTTTGTTTCTCTCTTTTTCTTTAGGGATAATTGGTGTTTTTGTTAAGGTACAAAGTTATTATTCGCTCGTTATGCGAATGAATAATAAAAAGCGAGCCATTTAATTTTCATTCTAATATTACCTCGAAGCAACAATAGCTAATGTCATTGCATTTCGTTTGAAGGTTAATCGATAATTGAAGCGAAAAGCAACATTGAATCGAAAATTATGCATTGCAAGATTATTTCGCGAAGCAATGCGAATGGGCGTAATAAGAAGTAAGTTGCCTATCAATTAGGAACTTTGTTAAGCCATTGGGAAAAAAGTCAGTTAGTTTTTTCTTTCTTTTGCAGTGATCGAACAATCGACTAAAGAAACATAATTATCGTTCGAAGTAACGATTGCTGTTCTACTTTCTAAATTGCTTGATAATAACCAATAGAAAATAGGTTTCAAATATCTTTCGATTACGATGAAACTACGTAGTCCCACGGCTCTTCTCTCGAACAATATCAAGAAAGCACTGACTTTTCTTGGCAATTTAAATTTGTTTTTTCATAAAATTACTTCCTTTAATTCAAATTCAAATTGACTTCAATTTATGATGTTTCATTCTCAGTAATAATTATAATTAAAAATTACTTTAAGATATTTTTTTAAATCAAATTTAAAATACAAGAGCTCGGGCAGTTTTTTTTCTTAAATAAAAAGCCTATTTAGCTTTAAAGCTTTCAGGCCGGCATTGTTAACATTCCGTTGAACGATGCGAAAAGTAGAAGTTCGTATTCCGTATACGTGTGTTCATCCGCATTTTGTTTTTATCGTGTTCCCGAACGAAAATCCGATTTAGCACTTTTCCTTTTAAAACTCAAAGCTCCCCTCTACGTATTGCGCTTTAAGTGCTAGATACGATTAAGAGAAAAGTAAAACTTTTATTATTTCAAAGGAATTTTACAAAAACCCTACCTACAATCGTATACATTTTTTTTTAAAACTATCGTTATTACTGACACAAAAAAAACGTCCGTTGTACAGTACAGTATCCGGAGTAACAGGTGCAAAGGGAACTCGACATGGACTTTCCCAGCAGCAGTAGCTTTGCGGAGGGGGATGAGGTGGAAAAAGAAGAGGGGGAGGAGCCGAGCCATCAGTGATAATTAGCTCCTTTGTCGCTCGGCACTCCCAGGCAGTCAAGAGAGAGAGAGACCCCGGACAGGTCGGGTGAAAAATAATTAAGCGGAGAACTCCTCGTTGGCTTTTTATGCGCCTCTCTTTCGTGGCTTTTCGCGGCTCTCCACCGACTGCTGATTGTCCTGGTGAGCTTGTGGTTGCGTCGCTGCTTCCCTCGGCCTCATAAGCCGAGAAAATTGTTGTCGAAGGTTCTCTTCCAGCTTTGGCCGCTCTACTATATTTCGTTGGAGAGTTAATAATGAAGTTCCCTCGGCAGGTTTTCTCATATTACCGCCCTCGTTCGCAATCCTAGAGAGTAACGAAGAAATCGAGTGGGATTTGCTACTTTGCCGTTAATTTGTAATATCAAGAGAAGAGACTTTGATAGAAAGTTTTCGCTACGGGCGCAGCTGGTATCGTCTATGCGGTTTGTACCGCAAGGGCGTCTTGGAAACCAGCAGTACGTCGAGAGTATCGATCAAACTTACAGGCGTGACGCGGGTTTCGAAGGTGTTCGAGCGTTCTTTTTTCGAATTGATAGTCGAGGACATGCGCGGCTGTCATCGCTGACTAACACGCCTCGGCTGCAATTGATCGCAGCGTTGTTGATTTCCTTGCTCATCGCTGTGCTTTTATTTTAAATTTTCAATTTCGTTATGCGACGTTCTTATTTTTCATTTTATCTTCGGTCATTTTTCTCTTTATCACCGTTTAAGCGTTTTCTTTTTTCGGGGATAAGGCTATTATCGAACAATCAACGCGAACTGGGACACGTGAAACGCTCAGCGATATATTTCGGTTTACCGAGAAACGCGAGTCCCTAAAATTTCCATAAAAGATAATAAGACCAGTGCAGTACCATCCGAAAATACCGCAACGATTTATCAATCGGGCCTCGCGAAGATTCAAAATCTCGACTAGCTGCATATAGAAATAACTGGCCATCAGTCTCTCACTTTTCACAGCAGTCTCGGACAAGTCGCGAGAGCTAAAGCGAAAAAAATCTGGCTCGCCGAGAACCGACGCAGATGGCAAACGCGCCAACCGACTGGTTCAAAGACCCCCGCGACACTCTCCCCCTCCTCGCAGACTCTCCCCCCCCCGGCCATCCTCCCTTCTCAACTCCCCCGGACACTCGTCACTTCATATCGGCTTTATTGCCGTATATATACGTCGAGGTACTAGGGCCTGCCAGCGTTTCTTCTATATACGCAACACCAGATGCCTTTGTGCTACAGCAGATTTTCACCTACGGTTTTCGGGCACTCGTTTGTTGTTTAATTGAATTTTAATGTTAGAGATGAGTTTGAACAAATTCAAAGACATCAGATGCAGAGCTAGAAAATCGCGTCGTCCGCGCTAAGACTCTAGAGCCGCACATTATCGAGCGCTAATTATCGTCGTTTGTTTTTTCTAGCCTCCAGGTTCTAATTAAAACTGTATCGAACGAACGAAGCGCGTTGGTAACGAATAACTGTCGTGGAAAATTCTAACCGTTAGAGGAGCTTTGAAAATACAAAAGCTATAACCGTTTTTATTTTTCGACATTTTCGAGGTGGGCTGTACTTTTGGAAATAAACGAATTAATAAATAGGAGGCAGAAAGTTTTTAAACAAGCTCGATTAGCAGGCTGCCATAAACGCTATCTCCGCGAGCCTCGCGAGCTTGAAAGAGAGTGGGGGGGGGGAGCAAACTTGATCGCGCATAAGTAAACATCGCTTGACGAACGACGTAGGTTGTCTAGCGTTACACGCTGCTCCTGCTACTGCCTTTGACTTGCCTTTACGATCTTCGCTTTAGTATAAACTAACATTCCGTACGCGGTTTATAGAGAATCGGAATAATCTTGTAGATATTTATTCTAATGAAGTGTCAAAAGCTTTTAAAGTACAAAAAAAAAGTACGCATGAATTTTCTTGTTTAACATTTTAATTAAGAAAATCCGAATTAGAATATCCGCAATGATTTGAAAAGAAAAAGATTTGCTTCGAGAGAGAAACACTTCACTAAACGACTTTGTTATTCGACAGATAAATATATACGAGCACATCTCTTGCCGACGTGCCCCGCTTGCACGTATACGAAATATAAGATTACGTTTATCGTGAATTTTCGTTATCGTCAAGTCTCGAAAGCGACCATATAACACGTTACGCGAGCTCATTAAAAATTACGAGGAAACGCAAAAATAGGATTTTAATGGGAGACAGCGCTGCAATAACGGTGCAGCTGCGAGCGAGGCGTCGTTCGAAACTTCATTCGAAGTGGCGTCGAGAAGCCAGCTTCAGCCATTTTTTTTTTCATCGGAGCAACACGTTCGTAAAACGTCCGCCCCAACGTTCTCCCCTTCGGTAAACGCCTGTATGCGTCCTGTAGTATCGAAAAATCAGCCGAGGTGTAGCGATGGGAAAGAGCCCACCGGCTGTGTCTTTTCAACGAGAGCTGAAACTGTCGTTGGTAGAGTGAGAGAGCCTCTTTGGACGCTTGGCAGTCATGGCGGCGTTTGCTGATGTGGCGAGAGCGCAGCGGTAAAGGGAGATGAGGCAATAGAAAGAGAGGGAAAGGCCCCTCGTCGTAACCGTCGCCGTCGACGCAGAGGCTCTATCGTCAAGCGGAACTAGGGGAGCGAGAGACTCCGGATTCCGAAGCCGGCCATCTACCGGTCTCTGGTCTTGGGTCGGCAATGTAGAAATTACGTTGGATCATCTCTTGATGACGCCCACGGAGTCTGCGAAAGCTTTACGGTAGATGGCGCGCCGATGGTACTTCGCTGGGCTTGCGGAGCAACTTTGTTTTTCTTTTATTCGTTTTTTTTCTCTCTCTCTCTCTTTTGCGAGCATGTACCGAGTGAAAGTGCCTGTAACAGGATAACTATACCTGTGTGGCAGAATTACTCGGCGACGACTGTTATTTAATCAGCTGGTTTGATGCGGGCTTTGACGATTTTTTTCGTTTAAAAGACTTTTCCTTTTTTTTATAAATTAAATCGAGAATCGAATTGATGTATTTTCGACACTAATAAGGATGAGAATTTTACTAATAGCTATTTGTAGGATTTGTGCTATTCGATAAAAAGCTCATTAAAAATTAAAATTTCATTTTTGTTTTTTATAAATTTCACCATAATTATCGAAGTTATATATTTAATTCACTCACTAAATCGTTCGTTTCCTTTTATTTGCAGTGCGCAGATTTCGTGAAGGCCGGCGCCGAGCAAGGCCTTACGCCGTCCGACGTCGTTCTGGTAGCGGATATCACGTTCTCCTGCGTCGCTGACCCAGGGGCTGCCAAGGAGGTAAAATTAAACTATCTTTATTTCAAAAATTCACAAAAGATATCTAAATAATAAACGTCGTTAAGAAAAAAAAGGAAAATGAAATAAAATACTAATTGACTGTTCTCGTAGATGGTGTTCGGCAACTGCGGCGTACTGACGGAGATAACGACGGGCAAGGCGTACGTGGAGATGACGGGCATCGACGCCGAGACGTCCCAGGACATAGCCGAGGCAATCACAGGCAAGGGGGCGCGCTACCTCGAGGCTCAGGTCCAGGGCAGCAAGGTCCAGGCGGAGGAGGGCACCCTAGTAATCCTAGCGGCAGGCGACCGTCAGCTATTCGACGACTGCAACAGCTGCTTCGAGGCGATGGGCAAGAACAGCTTCTACCTCGGCGAGGTCGGCAACGCCTCCAAGATGAACCTCGTGCTCCAGCTGATGGCCGGGGTAACGCTAGCCGGACTCGCCGAGAGCATGGCCCTCGCCGACCGCGCCGGCCTCCAGCAGAAGGACGTCCTCGAGATCCTCGAGCTCACGTCGCTCGCCTGCCCGGCGATACTCGACAAGGGCAGAGGTAGGCATCCTCCGAGAGCTTTATGAGCTTTTCAACCTGTAATTGAGAATGATCAGTTGTAATGTGTGTGTTTTTTTCTTTTTTTTTCGCAGCGATAATCGAAGGTGGCTTCGCCACGCACCATCCGCTTCAGCACATGCAGAAGGACCTCCGGCTGTCGCTGAGCATGAGCGAGCAGCTGGAGCAGCCGATACCATTGGCCGCAGCGGCCAACGAGGTCTACAAGCACGCGAAGCGTCTCGGCTACGCCGAGCACGACGCCTCGGCCATCTACATTCGCGCCAGGTTCTAGACGCCCAGCCTCTAGACGGGCCGCCGCCGACCAAGAACAAAAGATGAGATGAAAGAAAGAGAGAGAAAGTGAGAGAAAGAAAGAAAAAGAGAGCGGAGGAAGGAGAGAGAGGGACCCCTTGCGCCAACACGCCTTCTTGGGATTAATCGTATATATATATATAAATATATTTATTAAATAAAGGATAAATAAAGTGGAGACAATTGCAATACTTCTATCCACCTCGTGAAATCTGGTCTTTTAACTGCTCTGCGACGAAGACGCGATTTTAAACTCGAGGTTTTGCGAGAGAATTAAGGAAAGCGTGTTCGGAGAAGTGTGTCGTGGTAGAGAGAAATTTGAGACGCGGTCGAGCTGTAGATACGCCGGATGCTCACTTCGAACGATCCAAGGCGCTGCCAAGACGATCAAGATTGTTTTGACTGAATTTAAAATGTGTCCTGACGTTGCCTCCGAGATTAGAGGTATTTAACACCTTTGATCTCCGATTTGACAGCTTGATATTGTAAATAATTTGATGGCTCGCTCATTGAATTATGTTTTGACACGTTCGTCTTGGCTGTGGCAATTATATTGGGGTCTCGCGAGTGAGCATCCGGGAATTTACGGTATGCTGCAAATTTTAGAATTTTACTTTACACTTTTTAGAGTTTATCATTATAACATCTTATTGATTATGCCCGCGAGTGAATACACGCGAGTGAATTTGTCCGTAAAGGTACGTATGCTGGACAAGGGAGTTATTGAAGTATGTATTTTGACGAGGCAGAAAGTGCAAATTTTGTTGCATCTTACATCTCTAGTGTGTACGAGAGTAAAGAATAAACGAACTTTTATAAACTTCCAAAAAATGACATTAATACAAGTTCTTTAGTTTTTTTTCATTTGTAATCAGAATATAATTATTGTACAATTATTGTTAGTGATTGTGAAATTTATTTGTTTGAAAAAACAAATATTGTATACCTGCAAAATTAATTTAATTTGCAATATATTAGTGTAGTAAGTAAAAACTACATGTATTTCATCAATTATACACATATTATAAATTTTTTTTTCGAAGTGTACTTTTATGGGCTAATTCAACAACGGTTAATTTTTCTTCCTTTTTTTATTATCTTTAATTTGGTTGCGCTTTTTTTTACATATGTGGATCTTGAATCAAATTAATACGCATAATGATTTCCCATAATATTAATGTAGAAATGACTCGTTGGATTAGATCAAATGCAATGTAAAAATCCGTCATTCAGCGCCAATCCGACAAAGCAAACAATTCAGTTTAAGTGCCTTAATAAATGTCTAGGAGAAATAATTCAATTAATTATTATTAATTAACGTTTTTTACTTTTTCCTTTCGTTGTATTTTTCAAAAGTCAAAGGCACAGTTTTGTGAATTGTATAAATACGTGATACGAACTTCTTTTCACAACGTAATAAAGTTATCCAATTCAAACAATTCGGTAAGAGTGGATCCCCGACGAGTCATATAAACATCATGAAATATTATACGTGTGTTGAATAGAAAAATGATCCGTTATATCGTTATAATACTACGTATTACGTATTTTTAATTAACATCAGTTTTAATTCAACATAGCGATTTTCTTCTCAATTATTTTTATAAATTTTATAAATTTTATCAGAGTAATGAAATATGATATAAATTTGTATCAATGAATAAAATTGACTTACTAAATCATTGAATTGCATTTCTTATCATTTCCTTTAAGGACATAAATTTATCTTTGTAAATATTCAACATAAACCACTCAAATGACAATTTATAAAAAAAAATATATATATAAACGTATTATTACCTGATAATAATGATGTTGGTTTTTGTCAGCATTTCAATATCATTAAAGATTTCTGTGCGATACGCAATAGCTGGAATTTGATACAATTGTAAATGAATAGGAAAAAGAGTTGAGAAAACAGATTATGTTACAACAATGGAAAATGCTGTGCACAGGAAAAAAAAGGAAAATACCACAAGATTGAAGTGTGCTTAGGCTGAGTTGAAATTTAATGTTTAAAAAGGCGTGTAAAAGATGTGTAATATTAAAATAATATATGTATATGAAAGATATTGCGATTGTTCTGAGAAAAAAAAGAATAAATTAAAAAAAAAAGTAGCTGCTTATATTTGTTTGTCATCCAAAGAGCATAAATGTAAAATGTTGTTCTTCCTTAATCCCAGCATGTTAATATCCATTTTGTTGTGACTTATGAATACACAGATTTTAGGAAGATTTTTGGTACATAGCTGTAGCATCTGACATTTACATGTTCATCCCTTTTCTATTTAAATCTAAAGATATAATTAGTCTTTTGTAAGATTGATTAAATTATGAAAATAAATGACCAGTAAACTTGTACAATAACAAAGTTTTATAATTAACTACTAAACTATGAACAATTGACCCCTAGAAGTACAAATTCTAAGAAAGAAAGTGTTATGACATTTAACTGATCAAGGAAATAACACACACGAGTCGGAAAGAAAAAGGGCAGTAAAGGGCATGTTTTGGAGCCAAAAAAAGGGAAAGTATTGCCACAAAATAATACTTACAAACGAGCAGAAGTCAGCAACAGTAAGTGTTGACGTATTAGCCTGTGATGTGCGATCTGCCCGAAAAACAGGGCTACGGATCTTGGCGTTGCCTCAACTATACGAGCAGCGTAGCATGCATGGCGCCATCGGGAATCTGCCGGCCGGCGCATGGCGGCTAGCTGTAAATATACAACGAATTCATGTTTTTAGCTTCTCTTTTACTTTCAATGAGATACGGATTGGAAATAATCGAAAACCCTATGAACGACTGTCTACTTACGTATTCATTCGTTTGGCGCGAGGATTTTTACGCATTTTCAGATGATGCTCACTTCAAAGCACGCACATGGGTTTGTCACTTTTGTGCTGTTTGCCGAGCTCAAATCCGTTCACGAGGTCCTGAAATAAGTGAAATCAATTCGCACATCTTCTGCGTCTTTCTCATTTTTAGGGATATCATAGGAGACCCGGAGAATAACGTCTGTTACTCGGCCCCAGGTGTCCCAGTAAGGGCTCCAAAGTCTTCTCACAGGCTCAAAGTAAAATCGTGTCAAGCGGCTTATCCTAATTTGCCGTAATTGTTGAGAAACGAGCATTAAAAAATTTCTAGAAAAAATTGATGTATTTTCGCGAACTCGTTTGAAAATGACGGTTGGATTCTCTCGGCGGCTCGGCGAATCCGCGCTCGGCGTTCAGTAGGCTTCGAGCGCTCGGGCTGGATGGAGCTCCGGTTTTCTAACCTTCCAGACCTGATCCTAAACCAGCGGATTTTCGTTTCTGCGAGCTAATACCCGGGCCGGCCGGCATCTGCTCGGATAGGCTGGAGCTTCGGTTGATATGACGACTCTGGCCCTCTGGCCCCGCTCGTATACCAGCAGAGGTGCGTCGTACAGCTTGATGTTGCCCAGGTCTAGAGAGGTGAGCTTCACATTCGAGCCATCCGCCAGGACCGTGCAAGGCCTTACAGTGTTTATAACCGTAATAAGGGCAGGCCATTGTTGACGATCGCGTGTTTGCTTTTGGAGATCATTTATATTCGTGCATAACATTTTCTAAATGTATTGCTTTTTGATGTGGTGTTTTGATGAAAACTATGGAGAATTTTTTAAGTTTTTCGTGCATGCTTGTGTATTATTGGCTGTTTACTGAATATGCCAACACTAATAAATTGAATAGTTTATTGGAAAAATGTTGTTATATGTTTCAGGTATGAAATGCAATCTTTGTTGCAAAAAATATTTCTTACTCAATGAAAGCAGAAATGTACTCTTGGAATTGCGTTATATTGATTATATGTATTAAAAATAAAGGTAATCTAACAAATCTAAATTATAATTTTAATATTGAAACAACAATTTTAATTTTTTAATATTTTCTCCAGCTCTATTGGTGAATTAAAATACTACTGCCCTCCACTGTTGGTAATTTCTAACATTACTATTACTATACTCATCAAAACTATTATTTGATTGATAAATTGAACTGTTGCTGATTATAGAAACTCCAGTTAGGAGAAAAATGTGAGTTTTTTTAAAAATATTTGAATTTGCTCAACATATAAATTTTAGGTCTAATCTCTTTTCACATATTCAATGGTATCATTTTATATTTATTATGTCTTATTCATACATTTAAATTTATCACTTAATAATTTAAACTCTATATATTCACATAATATAATTAAAAAAAAAGCAACGACGGCGTTCAAAAGCTAAAAACAGTATAATTGGTAAGAGGTGCCTGTCTCCGTCTTATTCTAACAGTCGGAGAAGTAGAGTACTTTACTCGGGGGCTCTCTCTCTCTCGTATACAGCCGATGACACCTGTGGCTCTCCAACGCCTGGCATTCACCGTTCCGGCACTGCAGAGCGGCTGTAGCGCACAGCCGTCTGCTCGCGCGCGCTACCTATACACAGAAAACAGAGTTGAGACTGCTGGGTTGTATAGACGCCCGGCGACTTGGCCAAGCGCAGCAACAGCAGCGGCACGAGGAGGGATAGGGGAGAAGAGACAAGAGGGGACCGCGCCGAGAGAGAGCGAAGCGAGAGACGTCGTCGGCTCCGGGCGCACGGCGCGGCAGCGCGCACTTCAGTCCCGCCGCGACTCTCCTCGTGCTTATATCGACAAGCGCGAGCGATTAAACGTTAGACAGACAAAGATAGACACACAGATAGAGATAGATATATACACAGACGTAAAAGTAAGGTGGACGCGGAGAAATACAGAGACAGGATTGTGGCGAGACAGAGAGAGAGAGGAGGTCCGCTCTCGAGAGTGTAAAAGTGCGCGGCGTCGTCGTTGCAGCCAGTGCTGTGCGTCCACTAACCAGCAGCCGTTTCGTCCTCGGCCTATACCCGGTGTGTGTGTGTGTGTGCGTGTGTGTGCCGTGCTGCTGGCACGCGTGTACTCTTCTCTCTTCCGGGCCAGGCCTCACCCCTCGCAGCACAAGTGGGCCCCCCCTTCGTCTACCTTGGGCCCTTGGCCCCTCGGAGTGTCGCGAAATCGTGCAGCTGCCGACCGGAGCGTGGAAGAGACGGTACATATACGCAAGTACTACATAAATCTCTCTGTGATCGCGAGTGCTACGGCTGCTGTTTCAGAGAGTAAGATAGTGGTGTTGTTTGTTCGGTTGTTCGCGAGAGCGCATGCGCGTGCCGACGACGAGGACGTACACGCCTCCTCCTCCTCCTCCTCCTCCGGCGACCGGGGACTGCGCGCGTGTGTGCTGCTGCTGCTACTACCACCGTCAACGACTGCTGGCTACGCGAGAGTGTGCTGGTGCTAGAAGGCTTTCACGCGCGACGTCAACGCGAGACGTTACGACGTCGGCGGAGTAGTTTCAGTGCTCGTGCAACCTTCTCCTCCTTCCTCCTCTCCGTCGGATTACCAAACTTTGGTAGATTCGCTCTCCGTCGATTCGACGACCTGACCCCCCCCCCCTCCCCTGTGGCTCCGCGAAGTTTCGGCCGTCAGCGGAGGTTAGAAAATCCAGAGACCCAGCTCTGAGACTTTTCTGCCGGTCTCATGTGATAAAGAGTGTGCGCTCAAGATCAAACGGAGAGCAACAACGATTTTCGCGAGCCTACCAGCCAAGCTATTCACGTGAGTGTAACTCGGATCTTTTCTTCATCCTTGCTCAATTTTTGTGCTCCCCCCCACCCCTTGCTTCCCCTCCGCTGCTCCACCTGGAGCTTTTAAATTTCCCGCCCGAATGCGGGTTTTCTGTATCGCATTTCTCCGAAGCATACAATGCTCAGAACTGGCTGATGTATTTCGAGAGAATATTAGGCTCTCCATTCGGTGTTCTTGATATCTCTCCGCTTACTTACGTATATACACATACTTATACACAACCGACTTTTTCGACTGGCATATACACACGAGCGAGCGAGAGAGAGAGAGAGAGAGAGAGAGAGAGAGAGAGAGAGAGCGAGCCGAGCGAGCGGCCGAGGTCGTACGGGCTCTCCCCCTCGCGTTATTTTGCTCGCAGAGTTGACGTGACGAAATGCTTGGAAACGCGAACGAACGTCTGTCTACTCGAGAATCACCTTAGGCATACACGTATGTATATATACAGGTCGGCCGAGAGCTACGGGCCAAGTGTGTGCGTGTGTTGGCGAGCTGCGGGAAGACGAGCGGCCGGATCAGCTGATCAGCGCGCCCAAGCGGTCCGGCTCCGAACAGATGCTGTGGCCAAGGCGAATTTTCAAACAGTTCGAAATTCCTAACGCCCCCCCCCTCTCTATGATAACCAGTTGGGTTCATTTTGCGGCTTGGTCCGTCCGAGTCTATCGTTAACCAGCGCCGCGATCCGATAAGTCTCTTTCAATTTTGGAGGGATGGTACCCGCGAAAAACAGGAAAACCGCACGAGATAAAAAAACCGCTGCTAACTACTTTAGCAGTGTGCTTTCTCAACAATAATATTTATCTGAAATACAATTTTTGTATCTTTTGTAACAAAATTAGGAAA
>JAPYYQ010002896.1:0-14789 GCA_030522585.1 Anagyrus pseudococci | reverse complement strand
GGAAGAGAGAAAATAGGGAGAGAGAGTCTCTCAGACAGGGAAAGAGAGAGAGCACTCGCGAACGTCCGTTCGGCTCGGCAGCCGAAAGCGGAATCCCGGCATGACGACGTTACTGCAGAGAGAGAGAGAGAGAGAGAGAGAGAGAGAGAGAGAGAGAGAGAGAGAGAGCTGCACGTGCGTCCCGTAATTCAGCGAGTCATAAGCGTAACCGTACGCGGACTGGCGTAACGCTACTGCAAAAGGGTAGGGGGGAGGTATGGGGAGGGAAAAGGGACGAAGGAGGAGACGCTGCGCCAGGTAGAATTTATGCGGCGAATCGGCGAATTTATTTATTCAATCTAAACCTCATTGGAATTGCACGCGGTGGCAGGAGGAGGGGAGGGGGGGGGGGTAAGGGAGCGGTGCGCGGGGGGAGGGGGTACAGAGCGCACGCGTATACGGCAATTAATTTAACATGCCGAGCTGGCAGCGCCGCGGCGGCCGCATTTATAATTGCAAATTGCAAATTAAGTTAAAAAGTCGTTACGCGCGCTCGTCTTCAAAGGAATTCCAAATGGCCTTTTTCGTCTGATTTCGAAATTTTTGGCCTGTATATACGTATAACTGGCGCGAGATTGAGAGTCTCGGATGATAATCAGTGCTTCAGCGGAGAATTCGATAATAATATATTAAATAGAAGAAGTCGGCCTTTTTCCCCCCCCCCCCCCCCGAGTATATAACGAAGCGTGATGTGGTTTAAATATTTGATTAACTGAGCCGTATATATAAGTACAGCTCGGAGGCTTCGCGCAAAAACTTAAAAAAAAAAAACGAGCAGCAGCATAGTCCGCAACGGGTTAGAAGGTTAATCGCGGCAGAGTAATTGGTCTCTCGCGAGCTAACGATCGGGTTCGTTCGATCAAAATTCAAGTGCAACCGCCGAGATAGAAAGCTGCCGAAACCTCAACTTTAAATTAAATTCATCGAATACTTGAAACCAATGAAAGCCGTGTATAGTCGAGAGGTCTGAAAACTTTGGGGCTGCGCTAAGGTTTTCGCGCTCGGCGCCGTGTGTGTCCCAGGCCGCGGCTACCAGTACAGACAGCTCCCGCTATCAAATTGAAAAGTCAATCCGCGGGCCACACTCTCTCCCCCCCCCTCCTCCTTCCCTAATCAAATCATCGACGTTGTATGCGTGCGCGCGAGAAAGAGAGAGAGAGAGAGGGGCGAAGAAAATTCTCGGCAGGTCGAACGAGCGGAATTCCAATCTCGGCGATAATGAAAATTCTGGCCGCATATCCCGCGCGGAGCGAGAGCCGAGTAGGTTGAAGATGGTGCTTGGGGCAGGGAGGGGGAGGGATGAGAGGAAAGGTGGAGGTGGGAGGAGAGCAGGCAGTCGGGGTGCGCATCTGCCGCTCCCGGCGCCCGACTGCAGAGCTCCAGGTGAGGAGGCGCATGCCGATCGGTCCATCGCGTGCCGGGCGCACGTGCGCCGGCGACCACCGGCGCGCATCTCCCGTCGCTCTCCCCCCTACTTCTCCTCATTGCACTCATCCTTTTTGCCTCGGTTACTGCTGTGTTGCTGCAGCTCGCGCGCGCGCGCGCGTACGTTTAAAGCGCGAGCGCCGGCCACGAGAGCTACTATCTCTCTCGCGCGCGCTCTCGTATATACTTAACCGCGTCTTGGACCTCGTTTTTGCCTTTTTACTCTCGGAATCGAGAGGAGGAGAAACAGACTGGAGACTTTGGCTTTGTTTCCTAACTCGCCCGCGGGCCAGAGAGCCAGCGCGAATTAGCCGGGACGAGCGATGCACGCGCTGTGCGAGCGCAGCCCCTGCAACTCTGCGTCTCTCTCACGGCAGCCGGTTTTTCGGAGCCGCTATAACCACACTGGCCCCCGCAGCGATATAAGGAGAGCACTGTGTTTTTTTTCGGCTACTCGGTAAGCGGAGCGCCCCGACGGAAATTGTGTCATTACGGAGGGACTTTTAAAGTGCAGTCGCACGAACTTTTACGGAATTGGGTAGCACGAGGAGCGAGACATTTTTGTCGAAATTCAAATTTTCATGTTGACATTGCTGAATATATAAAAAAACAAAATATTTATATTTTGGCAGTAAAATTCGACTTTCAATATAAACAGACATTCGCGCCTCTATGCGCATTGAAAACGTGTTTTCTTATATTTTTCAGACTTCTCAACCCAGTAGAAACAAGACGCAGCGTTCAAAATGAAGCGTAAAACAAAAAGCCAGCTGCAGGAACGTCGTTGCAATATTCGCCAAAAGAGCAACGCTACGATAAAAGGAACAACGCAGAGCAAGGGTCTTTGTGTCGAAGGGTTATTCCAGTAAGACGTCGCGCACACCTTACAGCCTCACCCCCCCCCCCCGAAATTTCGACAGTCGCGGCTCTCTCGGTTTTTGGCTTTTATTCGCCCGAGCGAGCCTGTTCGCGAGGGGGCGCATAAAGGCGCAGTCACGAGAAAGCTCGGCGAAAACGCGAGAGAAAAATGAAACAACGAGAGTCGAAAATGGGGAGTGTTGAGGCGGAGGTAGGAAAACGCCTGAAATTCTCTGTCGGCCGTAGAAGCGAGTTGTTATATGCAGAGAGTCGGAGGGGGGGGGGCGCGGCAACGCATCCGACGACGATAAGCTGCCGCCGAGCGCGTTTTACGCTATCGCTTCACGTATTTCCGTTTATTTCAAGGATCTCGCGCGCGCGCCCCTTACCTGACGACGTCGACTGCCACACGAACCAGTGATTTTTCAAACTCCAAGCAACGACGCTTCTGCAGTCGGACGTTCTCGAGCGTAAACCTTCTTGAAACGCGTTTGATCGTCGTTATTTATTTTTTTTCCTTTTTTTTTTATTTACAGGTTGTATTAAGATTTATCGTTGGGAATGCCGAGTTTGAATTTCTAGGGTGTAGCATAACGGTTGCGCTTTTTGTTTCATGCGACCGTAAACATGCTCAAGCAGGAGAAGAAAACCTTTAATTCGAAAACTAACAAAAATATAAACCAAAAAGAAAATCTTTGCGATAATAATAAAAAGAAAGAAAGACATAATAATAAAACGTTGACAAACTTCTTAATTTGTCATCGAGTACGATATTAAAAAATCGGTATCGATCCGAACGTGCCGTTGGCCGTGGCATTGTATAAATAACCCAGGCGCATCGGCAATAATAATCGAAAGCCCAGAGTCGCGGGAACAAACAAACAGCCAAAAGTCCGCGGCGAAACAACTAAATCAAACGGAATTCAATAATTTAACGCGCGCGCTTGCCCAGCAGCACGGCGAGCCCGCGACATTTTTTTTCCGAACCGCGGCCGCGCATATAACGCGCATAAACATATCTCGCCGGGCGAATGATATATCGCGGCAATTAATTTCGTTATTCGCGTATTAAGCGCTCGTCTTCATTTTGCAAAGCCGATCGCGCGAGGAAACGCAATCTTTTAAATTAAAATAAACCTCGCGCGCCTCGGGGCACCGTTACCGATCTCTCTCTCTCTCTTTCTCTCTTGCCACCCCCCTTACGATTCGAGCAATGCTTCTTTATTTATCAGAACGTCAGAATGAAATACGCACTGGAGCGAGAGGAGGAAAAAACATTCGGCCGCGCTCTTTCGATAATTCAATTAGAAAAAGCCACTCTCTCTCTCTCGCTCTCTCGAGACGGCGCGAGGCCAGAAGGAACGATAAGATCGGGCGACGAGACGGACACGCGCTCGCAAGGCCGTATACGCTCGGGCGCGCCCGAGAAAGCAGTCCGGCGCGCTGACGACGTTTTGTTCGTCGATTAACTCTGCTTGCTCTTCGTTTATACAGCCTCGGAGCAGTTTGCAATGGTGATAAGTGCGTTTTAAGGACGAGAGAGAGCCGGCCGCACTGACGCGATCGTCCTACTCCTCCTCTTCTTGTCGGCTCTCTATCTCTCTCGGCTTCTCTTTTTCAGTTTGCGGTAAGTCTACATCGGTATTTTAGATCCCCGGCGAAATTCCTGCGGCCGAACGGTAAGATTTAATTAATTCGCGAGGGGGAGGGGGATGAGCAGTGCGCGGTAAACAGATCGAGCTACGGGGCATATTTATATGTGTGCGCGCCGCTTGAGATAGGCGTTTTTAAAAAAGCCATACCGATATCGGTATATATACGTCTGCCATAACGCAAACATCGTACTCGAGCATTCCGAGGACGCGACACAGTGGAAATCAGATGCGGCGATATAGTTGCCCTTTTTCTCTCTCTTCGCGATTCTCGCGCACTTTGCGCGACCGAATTAAATAATTGTCGAAATAATGCGCGGCGCGCACAAGCCGAGAGCGTATATACAGCGGCGGTTTTCCAAGTCCCCCCTACACTTACAAGCTCACTCGGACGGGACTCGCATACTTTCGAGAGCTGCTACACGTGTTCCAATCCTGAGACAGTTGAAAAACAAAAAGGACGATTAAAACTGGGGGGGGGGGGAGGTAGTGGAGAGCGCGTTCGCTCGGGCATATTTTCGCGTCGCGAGCCGTATATATCTCGCGTATCGCGCGTCCCTCCGGCCTCCGCATTACACGGCCGATTTGGCCCGATCGTCGTATATGCGCCGAGGGAAAAAGGGAGAGAGAGTGAGCGCAGCAAATTGCTCGGATGCCAAAGAACCAGGAGGGAATATCGCTGCAAAGTGGCTGGGCCCGCGATTACGTCGTCCACGCGCGATCGCCAAGGATGAGCGGCAAAGGATCTCTGCGGAGATTTGCATCTGGAAGATATAGGGGAGAAGGAGAGGAGCTGGAGCAGCAGTAGTCGGGCTGTAAACAATTTTCTCGACGTGCTATCTGTGGCGGCCGGGAGTGCTCTCGCGTATATCGGCGTATCTCGTGACCGCCGCGGGCGAGAGAGAGAGAGAGAGAGAGAGAGAGAGAGAGAGACCAATGTGTATACGTGTGTATGTCGCGTGCCACTGCTGCTGGCTGGCTTTGCCTGCTCTTCTGACGATTACATGTAAAGCCAGCCGGACGATATTGCACGGGATGCTCTTTCTACTCATTACCCCGCCATCTGTGCGGCTCTTTTCTGCCGCGCTTCGGGGATAGTTTCTTGCCGAGATCGTTCCTTTCTCGAATCTCCACACGAACTACCCTGCGTTTACCGAAACGAGTATTCCAAAAAGACGAAAAACAAATCGTTTTCCGTTTTCGGAAAGCCTATATGTACAGGTAAAAGCGAGTCGAAGATAAAACGAAATGTGAAATGGCAGGGGATACTCGACCCGGTGACACATCGTTCAATTCGCTTATTGGAGGCTTAGTGCGGGCTTCGTGGGAATTGCACAATTATGAGCGCACTCGGTGCCAGCTCTCTCCGCCTCTCGCTATGTGCATTATAAGACCGCTAGAGCGTCAATGGACCGCGGCTGCTGCTGCGGCTGTACACTAATGCCGGTAACTCGAGAGAACTGGCCCGTACGCGCTTGCTTTCTCTCTCTCTCTCTCTCTCGTCTCGCACATGTCGCGTCGATTCGACAGAAGCATACTTCGATATAGGCCGGCTGCGGCCGCGCTCCCGGCTTTGTGTAAGTATATGCAGCTGGAGGCACGGATGAATTTTGAGCCCTGACCGTAGCACACTTCAGCCTCTGCTACCGAATAATTTTGCCTTGATCGAATACTCGGTTTTCGAATTTTTTTCGAGAATATACGAATTTTTGTCTTTTCATGGAAGGTTTTGCATTATTTTTCTGTAATTGTTAAATACAAATAAGGCAAATAATTGTGATCGAAGAGAAGTAAAAAGAAATCGATGATCCGCAGTATTAGTATTCCTGAGTGCCAATTATAACGAAACACGCCGATCGAGTACGCGCGCGCGTCCCCTGGCAGAGAGGAGAGTTTTCCGATGGGGCCGTCATTATCGTTACAATAATTCAAGAGAGCTGCAGCTCGGAGAGCAGACGCGCGTACACACACACACTCGAGAGCATTCAATTAAATTTCCCTCATAGCCGCTAAATGAAACGATCAAGTGTTCCACGCGCGTAAACTCCCGCTCTCGAGGCCTACATTCGAGACGGCAGCAAAAGCCTGAGAGAGAGAGAGAGAGAGAGGGGGCTCTGGATCGCGGGGCTGGAATGCCGTCGCGCTTATATAAAACCGGCAGCGGCCGCTTCTTCCGGAATTTCTGGAACTCGAACGCGGGGATAGTTGAGCGCGCAACCCTTTACACTCCGGGGGCTTTTCTCCAGCGGTCTCCCTCCCGCGAAATCACGCGCGCCCTTGGAATACCGCGCTTTGAGCGCAATTTATATTGCAATTATAAACGCGGGATTATGATAAGGACTTGTATTGTTTTGATAGTGTGCAAAACGTTCTTCTGTAATTACTATATCCCTGTATTTCGCGGGAATCGTGTGACGAGTGTGTTTGGAGATGAAAATGCGTCGGTTAATAACGAGCTAATTATCGATAAAAAACATTGTAAGCGTATGCTGTAAGTAAAATTCGCGAGGATGTATCGAGCGAAAGTCAAGGCGAATCATTGATCTGATTTAGCGGGAGGATGTCAAAGGCTCAAGCGGGGATGCAGTCTCTTATAGGAAGAGCGCGTCATAGCAATTTGCGGAGAGCCGCGTAATTTATTCAAAGCGGAATCTGCGATACGCTAGTAGGATGAAGAGGAGAGAGAGAGAGAGATTGTCGAGGCTGAGAGTCGCGCGTCGCCGAGATAATAAAGGCAGAGCGCACTTGTGTACGAGCAGTGGGCCGATCGCTATCGATTCTCCTCTGTATATACACCGGTAACTCGAAACCAGAACAAAGCGATGGCCTGGGTTTTCATTATCTGCCGGCGCGCGTCAGAGCTTAAGAGAGCACCACAGCAGCCAACATCGTGAAGAGCGACGACGACGCGGCTCTTCGAGCTTGATAAAAATCGGTAAAGGAGACACGCCTGTGCTGTTGGAAGACATGTGTAAGATGTAGCTGTCATATCCGACAATTACAATAAGCATCGAGCGTAATTAAACGCTTGATTAATGAAAGGAGAAGTGCAAATTTATCTAGGCTAATAAAATTCGTGCTTCGTCCACTGGAGTCGAGCAAATATTTCCGCAGTCGCGCGGGAGAAGTTGGTTCGAGTAAGGGGGCCTAAGCGAAAAAAAACTCGGAAGCAACGAGAAAAAAATGTGTAAGAGAGAAAGAGAGGACAGTAGGGTAGTTAGTAGAGAGCGTTGGCAAGCCCGGCGTGTTTATCGCGCGAGCCCGAGAGGGCGCGAATGCCGGGAGAAATTATTCATGAGAAAGAAGCGAAGAAGGGAATAGCAGAGGAGCAAGATGGGGATGGTAGGTCGGACGAGGCAGAGATAGGGATCGGTGCTAATGTCGACTGCAGGAGCGACACTCGCGTCACGTCCCACGCCCCCCCCCCCCTCCTTCTCGCGTAATTTTAATGGCGCCTAGAGCTCCTCTTCCGTATATACGAAGTCAGCCGGTCGTCGTTTCCGGGAAAGTGCACCCGCATAGAGAGCCGATTCCATCGGCATAGGCGTTATATGCCGGACCAGATAGACCATGTACGACAGCTCTTGGACTTTTCCATTTCTTTCTTATCTTAGTACACCTGCTAGGGCGGCTGGCTTATAATTCTCGCGCGGCTTCCTGGGCTAACGCCTTGTCCGCGTAACGTCGTCTTATCGCGTAATGCTCGGGGTAATTTAACACCGGGATACATAAATGATAAGCAAATTTTCGCTGGAGCTCGCTTTATATAAGGGGGAGCAGAGCGTGTGTCTCAAGGCTCGTTTTCCCATGATGACGAAGGGTGTTCGTCTCTGGGATAATATTTGAGGATCTGAAGGAGACCGATAGGGCCCAGCTAGGGTCATTTGGTTAAAAGTCTAATTACCAGGAAATTACGCGAGTAAATAGAATGAGACTGAACATAGAGCAAACATTTACATCGGCTGACGCGTGTCTTATAGTCTCTGTAGTATATTGTCCTCAAGCCATACTTCGAGAGGCAACTCGTAATTGGCGATTACGCGATTGCATCGCGAAGATCAACGCTTGTACATAAATAAACAGGCTTATCTAATCCTACGACTGATGCGAGAGTAAGATTGTCGCGACAAGTACGCGTGCGTAGGGGAAAAATAAAACATCTTCGTCTCGGTGTGTTACCCTGAAAAGAGGGATAGTCGAAGAAAGCCGAGCCGGAGAGAGAGAGAGAGAAAGGGAGGTCTAGCCATTTCAAATGTAGCTCACGATTCGCGCGCGGAAATCTACGGGTTGTATCTGGGCCTCTCGGACCCGTGGACGAGAAGTGGGTCCTCGTTCGAGGAAGGGCCTCGCGTTAAATTGAGATGTCGGCCGTCTAGTCGGCCTCTCCCTTTGTCTCCGGGCCGCGGGACGGAGAGGGAGAGGAGACGGAGGGACACCTTAATTACACGCGCCAAGGTAAAAGCCACTGCATCTCTCTCTCCGAGTCTACACCGACCCGTTTTCCTTTTTCGGGGAAAGTTGGCTGCCGACTGACGAGAGGTACGAAGCTACAGTTTCTCACAACGTTAAGTTTGCCGTTTCGGTTTGGACCTATTTACGGTCTACGGGGGACTGATGATGATGATGAGATAATGGTATTGACAGGCGCCACGCGAGTGGAGGGAATTGAAAATTTTCGTCAAATTTATCTACATTCAACTTATTGTTGAATGGCTATTCATTTTCAACAGAAAAAAACAATTACATAGGATGGATTATTAATACTACGCAAAAAGATCTTCATATTCTCCCATAAAATTAAGAAATCTGTCTCGAGAAGACGCGATGCAGGCCGCGCGACACAAAGCGATAGCGACGCGCGCGGCTGCAATATGACGTCGCGCGGGGGGATCTGGAAAAAGTCCGAAGCTATATGGAGAAGAGCTGCCGGCAAGATGAAATTGAAAGAGGCGCGCGGATATATCCATCTGCCGGAGGTCCCCGTGTGTCTATACCCAGGCGCGGGAAAATAATCTAATGTCTCTCGTCAGCCCGCGTCCTCTCGTCTCTGTGCGCCGGCATTTTTATGCATTAGACGCGTATCGCATTACAATGCGCGCATTGTGCCGCGAAAATGGGATATGCATTGTAATAAGAAGTAGGCCACATATACAGAAGCTCCCCTCCGTCTTTTCCTCATTCCTCTGGTTTGCCTTTCTTGATTCCAACACCGGCCAATCGTAACGCTCCGGAATCATATCGAATAGTTTTATTTTCAACTTCCTTGTAATGCAAGTGCATCTCGCTAAACAAGGATAATTCAGACTAGAAGCCGCGGCATGGGTACTTTGACGGGTCGGTTATGTGCGTGTTGTAATTAATGACAATTCAGCAGTGCACGCCCATATACGCACCGAGTAACGATCGGACGATTCGAAGCGTCGGCTATTTGTCTGCGTGCGAATGGCAAACTTATTGCATTATTTACGCGCGCGCATGCGGATATACCTCTATAGGTGGACTTTTCCTAAGGCGGCGCGGTCCGCGTATACATATAAAACGACATAGACACGCGGACTCCAGATGAAATATATACAGGCCCGGCGCCGCGGCACGTGAGAAAACGCTCTTAGCACGCCCCCAAATTATTAGCTATACGTATTCAAATAATCGCGTAGAGAGAGAATCCGAGAGAGAGGCGCGTGAGACACACGTGGGCGGGTCGTCGTTTTTATGAATCCCTGACCCCTTCTGCCCCTCTCCCCCGATATCCCTGCGTGTATATATTTTTTAGTCACTTTCGCTCGTCCCCTTCGCATTCTATTTTTACTTATGTCGCTGTGTGTATTCCAAGGGGGATGTACGCGTCGCGGACCAACGTTTCATTTGAAACTCAATATGATATAACTTTTTTGCTGAACGTATATTGTATAAATAGAACGAAGTGTTGGCTTTTTTTTTAATGTCTTTCTCTCTTTTTCTTTTCACGCAAACTTTTTTCACGCGATAATATTTTAGTAAACGCACGGTGATATAGATCGTTCTTTATGTGAATTGTGTTTATTTTTTTGGGTGTTATTACGTCAGCACGAAATATGAAGCATATGCAAAGGTACAACGAAAGTAGCTAAACAACGATGGCGCGAGTACATTGGCAAACGGCTTTGTATAAGGGTATCGAAATCTGGGAGGGGCGAGAACAGGTCCCGGAGTCGAGTGACGTTTTCGCGTACGCGGCTATTGGCAAGTTCGACCGTAATCGCGAGAGCGTGGCAACCGCACGTGCTCCACGCCTGGGTAGAGGATGAGAGCAGGTATAAAGGCTCTCCGATGGCTGGTGACCTGTGCTAAGCTTTTAACGAGACTCTCCCTCCCTCTCTCTCTCTCTAGCGCTGGCTCGGGTCGTCGGCGCAGCTTGTTTATTCCGGGGTGCCCCCAGCGGGGAACGTGGAAGTGCTTGCGCTGCAGCAAGCTTGCTTTCCCAGGCTGCGTAAAACGCGGTATACACCAGGGAAAAATACGCGGACGTGGCGAAAAGCTTATAGACTCTTGTACTCCCCCGCCCCCACCCCGCCCCTTCGATAAACGGTTTTAAATACGTAAACAGTCGACAGTCGATTCTAGCCAACCGAGCGATTATATCGACCCTGCACGTGCCCAAGTTTTTCCGAATATTTTTTTTTCACCATTCGAGTAAGGGAAAAAGAGGTATTTGGCTTTTTCTTTTGTGGAATAGAGGCGGGGGCCAGTCGATTAAACGGACCGGCTGTACGTAAGTATGAGATACGTACCGGGGTAGATTTGAATTTTGGAATCGAACAGTTGGAGGTAAAGTGTTGGACGGACTGATGAAAAATCATAAAACAGCGATTATAGCCGTAATCATCGGAACTTCTCGAGGCATCGAATATGTTACGCCTGGCTTTGAAGCCCGAGCAGGCGGGAAAGTTAAACAGCTTGGAAAAGCCGCCAAACGCCGAGACAAAGAGGCTGTTCGGCCGTTGGGGGGTAAAGCCGTAAAGAGACGAAGTACACGCCCCCCTTTGGTGAACTATCCGGGAGCATCCCAGCGAAGACAAATAAAGTTCGGTGAGGTTAATTGCGTGCGCGAGGCGTGTCTCGTATACGATGATTTTTTCCGTCACCCCGAGCAGACGGAAGGGCGTTTTATTATACTGCTGCGCCACGGCATCGCTGTGGCCCTATCTCGTTTTTCCATCTGTAGGGAAAAACCGGGCATTCCGTCTGGCCTCCCCTTTTTCTCACTTTTCAGGCTTGAAAACTGCGTTCTCGGATGATGATGATCTGAGAGAGTCGAGAGCTGATGTTTAGGGGAGGTGGGCGGACGTGGAGTATCAATTTCATGATGATGCGCCGAGAGATACATTTGACGTGATTTATCTCGGCTGGATCTCGTGGGGGAAGAGCCGCCTCGAGCCTTTGAAATATATGGGGTGAGATTTTTTTAACTTTCATCTCGCACCTATAGGCGCGGATTTGCTCGAGTAATCGGCCATCGTTAGGAAAATTATTTTTTGAACGGCTGCTCGTCGGCTTAATTTTTATTGATCGAGCCACTCTCGCGCGGGCTTTTATCAGAATTTTTTTCGGCCGGCTTGTCGGTTCTAAAAATTGACTAACATTTGTTTTCATCCCTTAGGATTACACCGATGGGGAAACAAAATTTTTATCCTATTAAGAAACTTCAAATTGATAAACGGACTTGTGAATCATGGGATTACACGTAAAAAAAGAAAATTTTATTACTCTCAACTTTGTGTTTTAACGAAAATTAACAAGATATCAATGTTGTTAATGCAAACTGTAATGTAAATTATCGATTATTTAGTATTAAACCCATGTAATTAAAATCTGTACACGAGCGAGTTAATGAAAATTAGAAGTAATTATCATCCAATTACAAGAGCCCAGTCGGTTTATTAACATTACGTTTCAATCGATACCCAAGGTTAATTATAAAAAAATTAAAAGAATCAATAAATGCTTCAACGATTAGAAAAAAAAACATACAAAAGCATTGAAAAACAGCCAGGTGCCGTTTTGCTCCGTTGCGATTGAAAAAAAAAAGAGAGAGAGAAAACAACGAATGGAAAAAAAAAGAGAGACCACACCGGTCAGGAGCAGAAGCTGCAATTTCACGCGAGCAACTCAGCGGCAAATTAAAAACTAATCGTTTTTCGGTGAGGCGCCCCGCTGGGTGGCTCGTGCGGCCTCGTCGATACAGAAAGAGAGGCCCCGGCCAGTCGGCTGCAACGTAGAGAGAGAACGGTCAATCCTAAGAGTCTGCTACGCCGAGGCGCTTAGCTTTTTCGGACGGACTCCCTCTTTGCAGCGTCAGGACCTCTCCGCCACTCTTCTACTTCGACAGCTCTACTAGTTTTTTTTTTATTTCACTTTCAATTTTCACGCTCGAGCTGTAGGGCCTTTTCTCTCTCTCGAGTGCGCTTTTCTTTTATCGATAATGCCGGCGTGTAGTCCGGCACAATACGCCAAATTTGTTCCTTTCTCTTCTCTTTTTTTTCCTCTCCCTACCCTCGGTTAATCTCCGTCGAGTCTTTTACATCGAGAAGGGAGAAAAGAGCTTGTATCGATAATGAAGAGCGTTGCCGCGTTGCGTGACGAATCTGCGAATAAAAGAGCCATAGCTCCGGCGTCTAGGTCTGTGTCTTTCATCACTGTTTCTTACACAAGACGACTTAATTATAACGGCAATCTGGATCATTGTTATACGAGAATAATAGCCGGACGCAGGAGAAAAACCATTACGACTATTTTCAAAGTCCAACCAAAATGTACTCTCGAAAGTTGAAATACGTGTCGGATAAGGAGTTGGCTCTGCCAAAGCTCATCGCTCTTGCTCTTCCAGAGAGCCCATCGGACTTTGGCTCGAGGCAAAGAATCCAGATCTGACACTTGTGCAGGTCGTTGCTTCGCGAGAGAGGCTTTGTGTGTCGTGGTCTTGACAGAAGGCCCGACAGAAGAGTCAGCGACCGGGGGCCGCGCGGTTCCTCTAGATCGCGTGCGTCTGCTATTATTCCGTTAACGCCATACCACGGCGATATTGTAAGGGCCGAGGAACTTTTGTGCGCCCAGTCTCTGGCGGAGGACGTGTCTGTCCGAATTCGTATCCATATGTTGCAAGATCGGCGCATCTGTACGCCCGGGGCGCCCCCTCGAATAATGAACAGGTCAGCGCTGGTATATACCTGATGATGGGTTTTCGACTGCACATGTTTGCGTGTGCGCGTGTGTACGTATGTCTGTGTTTGATTTTAGATTACATTCTGGATAATGTAGCTTTGAATTTAGCGAGATCATTTGAGTTTTGAATAATATTCGAAATTGATTGTGAATAACGGCGCGGAAAGTCAGACCGAAGGATGGAAATGAAAATGTATATGGCGAGAGGTGTACGGCGAGCAAAGAGTAATCGAATACTTTAATACTCGGCGTGCGCCTGCCTCTATTTACTAATTTAATTACGTTGGAATATTAAAAGCATTTAATTAATATTCCTGATTTGATCATGTTAACTATAATTTGAGTAGTTAAGTAGCAATAAGCTTAAGTAATGCACGCATAATGCATATTGGGCTCGATATATTAGAAGACATAAAGACTCGAATAGCATGCACATTATAGATCAATAACTAATCAACTTTTAACATTTGCCCCGTACGATTGATCTCTAATTAAATTAAATTAATATTGAATTTGCTCGAGCAAAAAATATCGTTGTTCTCGTAATGCGCTCCTAAATTCACCAACCACGCGATATACCAAACAAAAAAATACGATACATCACCGAAACAAAGAATATTGAAGAGGCAAAAAATCCTAGACGCAAATAGCATCGAAGCGAACATGGCTTTATTTACGCGCAAACTTGACCCATCCATGCCATATGATGCTTCCAAAGCCATCAGCATCTCCGAAGCAGTTGTAAACACATTATGCAACCCGTGTGTCCACTTGTTGTCCAAGCTATAGCCGGAGGAGATCTAATACCTCCCCTTATTTGTTTCAGCCTGTCAGAGTGGTCTTACCTTCCCTCCTACCGCCCCACTCCTTTCGCCATGTCACCCACTGGCGCAGTGGCGCGTAAAAACATCGCAATCGCCGAGAAAGCTTGGTCGTCTCCCTCTCACGTATCTCTCGATGCGCGACGTCATGGGTCTGCGTCAGAAAAGCGGGGGAAGCAGTGGAAAAAAGTTTATGTCAATATACCAGGCGCTCCCGTCGTTCCATTGTCCAAAGCCCGAACCTTTTTTTCCCCAAGGGGCATCGCCGCGACGTGCAGGACCACGAGTGCGCGTACATGAGTGCATCGAGAGAGAAAGAGACTCTGGGATAAAGGGACGGCTCACGCGTATTTGCTATCGACTGCTGATATGGAATGAAAAATAATGCGAGAGCGAGTTTTAACTGGCCCGACGGCAGTTTCTTTTTTTTCCCTGCAGATTCGGCTGTTTTGGTTTTTCCAAAAATTGTTCCAACTATCGATTGTGGTATATCGTGATAGTACATCATGATACTTTTCGTCTTGTTATTTTTTCCTTTTAACGAGGCACATTTTAATACACGGAGAGAAAAAACCAATAGAAATTATCGACGATTCCTGTAAAAATTACCGATGGGCTACGGTAAAGTCGGACCGTTTGGGCACATGTGGCAATTTTACTAGTGCTGCCACAATGTTTACTGTGGTATCTGTAAAAAGCGTAGATGACATCTACAATTTTTACGGATGCCATCGGTAAAAATGAACATAACCAAACTTTTCTAACCTCTAAATACGTTAGTGGCTAACCGCCA
>JAPYYQ010002895.1:0-14796 GCA_030522585.1 Anagyrus pseudococci | reverse complement strand
GGGAGGGAGAGGGGGAGGGAGAGAGAGAGAGAGAGAGAGAGAGAGAGAGAGAGAGAGAGAGAGAGAGAGCGTGCTCCGCGGTATACTACTCCTGCTGGCTGGCGTACGGCCGCATCGCACAATGCGCTCGATCGAGCGCCTCGCTTGCGGCCGTCACCCCAAGAAGGAGGAGCCGTGTGCCAGAGTACACAGAATAACACACAGCTGCTCCAAGCTCGACCTATCTTGGATGCGATGGGAAAGTGTTGTGATTATCATGCCGTGGGGCTGAAGGACAGATCAGTAAAGAATATGCGTATCGAGAATAAGACATAAAGGTGCCGGTTAAAGCGACGGTAGCTTGCTCGTCCTGCAAGGGAGTTAACGCGGAAAAGCTGGCCCGACCGTTGTCGCTTGGCCAGAATTACGCCGAGAGGCCTGGTTAATGACCCAACGCGTCTCTGGTGGCGCCGTCGCCGCAGTAGCACCGCCAGCAGCGGCATCAGCGCCGGCGGACGATCTCTTCCGGAGAGGGGGGGGGGGCGGTGGGGTCTCGCAGTAGCCGCAGCGCGTTTCCGCCGGCGGAACTGGGTTGACTGGATCAATTATGGAGAGTATCGGGCCTGGGGAGGGTTATCTCGAGACAGGCCATCGGGGAGGACGAACACTCACGGCCGCGGTCAGGGCTCTCCCTCCTCCCGCAGCCCCTATCCCCTACTCGCCCTTCATTCTGGCCTCCCACACTATCTCCTGTCGCTCTCTCACTCTCTGCTATTATAGCCCGGCCTTCTCTCGGCAAAATCGCACGAGAGGTCGACGATCGCGCGAGAGATGACTACTGAGTTGGATGGCCAGGGAAAACGCTAATGAGGAGCGTTGAAAAATCGACGAGATGGATGGGGGGTTAGGGCTAACGGGGAGTGGAGAGCCGAAGCTTGCTCTCGACTGGGCCTCGTTAAGAATTCAGGCACTTTGGGAATAAGAGCGAATTAGCGAGAGCAGCGGATAGTGCACCAAGACTCGGCTTGTTGGAATAGACTTTGTTCTTCCTTTCTCTTCCCCCCCTCCCCCCTTACTCTCCGGCTCTTTCAACCCTTTTGCGGACTTGCGGCTTAAGGCGGCTTGCTAGTCCGGCGAGTATCGATCTTTAAGATGTAAATCTTTTAGGCACGCGGACGCAAGACCTGCCTCTATAGAGCGTATAAAGCGCGTGGTGTTGCCAACGTGAAAATTACTACTGCGCGCAAAGGGCGGATAATTGTGGTAAATATTGTATTCACGATAAATCATGGTTAATTTTAAAGGAGCGTACGAACGTTAATACCGGGGGCTGCGCGTAGTTAAAAAAAAATGCGCGCTTTATATTTTTAATCTCGGTAAATTAATCTTCGTTAAATTGTAAAATTCAAGCTGTACGTGGAATTTTGATAAATATTAAATATGATTGGTACACACGGTTTGAAATATAAAACGCGGGTAATGTGGGTGTTCGTAGGGGTATACGTGCGTTTTATGTTTTTTGGTTTTTAACGAAATAATCAAAATTTTGAAATACCTCGGCCCGACGTAAATCACGGCAAAAATGTAATTTTCTTTATGAACACGTATGCCCGCGTCCCTACAAAATGCGTTGTTTATCAAAGAATTATTGTTATTACAAGGCTAAAGGACGAAACTAATATTCATTTAAATTAAAATTCATCATATTCAAGCAGTGTACGGCTATGTTCGACAAAAATTAAAAAAAAATATAGCCGCCGAGAGGCCTAGAGGGCAAATCTTAAATAAAAAGTGGCACGCCGGCAAGCCACGGAAAATGCAAATGACGAGAGAGAAAGAGCGAAACTTCCAAGAACAAGATGATCCCTAACGAAATTCGCCTCCTCTTCGGGCCCCCGATTTTTCAAACGGCCTCGATGGCCTCACCTGTGCGTTCTATCTTGGCCATTAATAAACCGGCGCCACAGTCGTGTGCGTATGAGGGAGAGAGATAGAGACAACGAAGACGTCAATTCTCTAGCGCTACAGTTATAACGAGGGCGGCGCGCCAGTGGCAAGAGGAAGCCGGTGGATTGGAAGCCAAGCTTTCGGGCCACTCATTTGTCATAAGCTTGGCCCATGAATATATGCCGAGTCGGTGGTCTGCTAGGACTGCGCGCCTGGTTAGCACTGATTACACCTCATTATCTTGCCGATAGTCGATTTGCGTAATTAGCCGAACCGAATATGCCCCGCCGCGGAGCCGTTAATGACCCGTCGCTTTCGCCTTCGACGCCGCTGCGGCGAATCATCGTAAGCGCTATTGCACCTACGATTTTTCCAATGGAAAATTACATTACAGGCCCTGCTCGATTTTTTATTACCATTGTTTATCGGCGCTTGGATATCGGGCCAAGTTTTAGCCGGGGCTTTAAAGTTTCCAAGCCGATTTTCGGTATAGCCCTGTACGCGTGCTGCTGTATACCGAGAGCGTTGCTTGCTTATGTTGCTCCGCTGTACACCGTAATCACAACTTACTTTCCCAATGAAATTCGTGCTGTACAGCATTTCGGTGGAGGTCGGTAATAAACTTTGGTAAAATATGCCTGGACAAACAATATAGAGTCGGACATTCTACGCCCGCTTTCGGATCTTTATTAAAATGTTTATTCTTTCACTGCTATTTACACTGTTCGTTTATCCGACAAACGTTATTTCACCATTGTTTAATGAAATTACAAAAGTTTCCACGTGTGGAGGGAGAAAAGGTGAAATAGAAAAGCGCTGATGAATGCCGAGTTGAACGTTTAGCAATTAGCACTCACCCGAAATTTCGTATAGTTATTACGAGATTAGCGCGAAATTTTATTCCAGTAGTAATTTTCGTTATTTTAAGTGGAGCCTTGAAGCTGACCGGTACGTTTTAGCGGAAAGGTGCTGAATTTTAGAAACGCTAATTGCCGTATGGGGATTGTTTACACGGCCGCGGGGAAAAGGGAGGGGGCTCGGTTCGCAGTTTGAATACGAATGGGAGGATTTTTTGAGGACTGACTTGAACTACCGCGCGCACTCAATTTAAAAAGCGAATTTTGGCTAATTTTCTAGGTAAACGCGTTAAGTGCGATAATTTTTCGACAAGAAATTTTCATACTAAAATATGCGAATATTCTGCCTGTTAGAGCGAAGGTTTTATCGTCTGAATGTTTAATGCTGTTCGGATTAAAAAAAATCAGCAACAAAATAAGATAATTACTTGAATTTTTGTTCCGTCGACTAAACCGGTATATATACATTAGGCTATCGCAACTTTGTTTACGAAAGTTGTACACTTCACTTCAAAAAGTTTTAGGCAACGTTTGAAGTTGACCTAAATCCATCTTCATAGTAATGAGTTATTTCTCAAACTATAGTACACCCCCGGCCCTACCTCCCCCTCTCTTCCCAACAAGTTTGAAAAGCGAGCTGAAAATTGTTTCATTAACTTATTAAAGCTGAAATGTTCATGTTTCCTAATAATCAATCCGAAACGATTTCAGCTTTCGCTCTCCCGTAGGAACGTCTATATTTAAAATGAAAAATCTCCGCTTTATTGGCAAATTACTGGATGCTTATTGAATATCATTGGCACATTTATTCATTCAATGCACATACATACAAAGTTTCCAATAAACCCGGCGAAATTAAATACAACGGTAGCACGAAATTTTTGATGAACCTACGTATTTTTACACAATTCGCCGTACACATATTTTCACGGTAAAAAGTGAAGGGCGTAGAATTTCAAAAATTTAACAAATTGTAGCAAATTAAACTTTGAACAAATTAAATTTTTTAAATATTTTCATCGCATAATTACCTTTTAATAAACGAAATTTTACCCGGGGAAATACCACGAACTCGCGCATATTTATTAATGACGCGTCGAAGGGAAAAATTCGCCGCGTTATCGAGATGATCAAGCAACCCTGTAAACAATCCAACAAATAATAATCAGACGGGAGACGAGGGAGGAAGAGGAGGAGGATGGGATTTTCAAGCTCTTAGATTAAACTCGCACTCTAGTCATTTGTAGGATCAGCAGGAGCGTGCATGCGTGGCCCCCCACGATATAAATCTTTATCTCAGGTCTCTAGCTTCAGCTTTCCGTTTTTCTTTCTCCGTCTTGCTCGTTGCTTTTTTCCATGAATAAAGCTTTTTGCGCGCCGGGCGCGACGGAAGAGAGAAAAAAAGGCCAAGCATAGGGCTAGGAGAGAGGTAAAAGCGCAGAGAGAGCCGATCCCCCCTCTCTCAACCACTCGCTCCCTCTCTGCGCAAACAGCCGATGAAGAATTATAAGCTTCCGAATGGATCTCCGGGCCCTCCTCTCCCATATTCCAAATCTCTGTACACACATCGGCAGCTCCTCTTCCCTCCTGCCAGCGGCGCTGCTCCTCTCGCTCTCGGTGAGCGGCCGCTCCGCCCTCCTTCTCCGCGGCGTACACCGAGTGGGAGGACAACACACGGACAGGAGCGCACACGCGCCCGCTGTTCCCCGGCTCCCGGGGAATCTCCTCGTGTGTTTGCTTTCCAAACTCGCGCTACCAGCCGCCGATATCCCTCTCTCTCTCCGGGCCTCCGGCATCGCCCGCCCACTTGCCACTCCTCCTCCTCCTCCTAGCTGGCGCTTTCCTCTTTTTTCGGGCTATAAATTCCGCCCGGAATTCCATCACGCGGCCCGAGTGTCCGCGAGAGAGCCGTCGCTGACCATAAATAAAAACAATTTTCCTGAAAGGGGCCTCCTATCCCCCCGCTTGCGCCTCTATACTGAGGCCGAGAGCTGCTTTTTCATCCCGGTCCGCGTGACTCCCGTGCGCGGTGAACCCCAGATGCCAGGATGCGCCTTTCGTTTGTATGAAGCCGCCAGTCAAAACGTGCGTCCGTCACACTCGCGTCTTTGGCAGGTTCTCCTGCCAAAAGCGGGAACAACGCATTCACGCTTCAACACCAATCGCGCCTATTATCCTATATAGTGAATTTTACGTAGTCGTCGTTCTTTTCTTTACATTCTCAAAACAGACGACCATAGTCGTTATCGAATCACAGATGCCAGTCGTTGTTCCATGCCACGGCGATTTCAACGATTTTCCAATAAACACTTGTTTACCAACTCCGCCTGATTTCTATTTGCTTGTACTGCCACCCTCGATGAAAAGAAAAGGGAAGCCCAGTAAACTGAAGATGCTTCAAAAGCCAGGATACGTTTAGAATCCCATCGCATCGGGTCTACATCCTCCGTTTAATATTTGCCGAGAATCTCAAACATCGCGTGCCGCTAGCTCAAGTAATCCGAAGGAAATTCCGAGGGCACAGCACGCGCGACGTGTTCTCCCTCTCCCCGTTCTCCGTATATACTCCTCGAAAGTACACGTAACGCGATAGCCCGTGATCCCGTTTGCGCGCGTGTACGCGCATTCAATCGGCCGTGCGCGTCACGCTCGAGAGCGCTCGACGCCGCCGCGACACCGAAAAAAGCGCGCACAGGCGCCGTATATGCGCACACGCCTGATCGCGATACAGTGGGGAACGAAAGTGTATCCGAACTATGACAGGGCGGAGAGACAGGCGGGACTACGTTATGCCGACGTCCTCGGCTGATGAAGCTGTTGTTGGCCGGTTCTTTTCAAGCTGGCTGCTCCCCCCGCTCTCCTCCTCGCCTCTTACTCTCATCGCCTACATTATATAGAGAGCGGTATGTGTGTAGGGACAGCTCCTCTCCGCGGAGGATACCGCAGGGCTTGGAAGAGTGGCGGGGGGGATGAGAAATATGGATCTCGTTTCGATCGTTTTATTTCTCGCTCACCTGCGTGTTGCCCCCCTACTCACAATGCGGCTGCTGGGAACGACGATATTCTGGCCTTCTCTTTCTCTTTCTACGACTTGGACCTTTATTTTCTCGCCGCAAACGCGCGCGCGCGCACGCTCGGGTTTACGAGGTGTCGTAAGAAAAAGAAGACCAAGCGAGCAAGTTTTCGGCACGCGTACACCGGACGCCCATTGACTCTCGCCTATAGCTCGGAGAATCTGAGATCTACTATATTTTTTTCTTTTCACCAGGAAATTATTCGCGAACCCATTGAGGAGACGAGCCGCTCGAGCGGAGAGGGGATTTTTACGCGCGCCAAAGGGAATTCCGGCGCGCCCGCATGCCGAGAGGCCACGAAAAACCGTTGGGTAAACATAAAAAGAAAGAGGAGTGTCGGAGGAGGGAAAGGGAGAGCAGAGTGCTCCGACTCCTCTTCTCCGTCCTATCTTCTTTTTTACTCCAGCGGGAGGAAAGGGGGGGAGGGATCCTTTGCTTGTAATTGAGGGTAAAAATAAGTTGGTGCGCTTACAAACGTATACAGTCACATTATACATACAGCTCAGCTGTAAGACTCGAGAGTTATTTTCTACGGGCGCGTAGTTCAACGTGTTATGATTGCGTTCAGCATTTTTTTGCATCTCAAGCGCAGCGATCTCAATTCCCGGGAGAGCGTTAATTTTACACCTTGGATTTTTAAAGTGTATACGCCCGCGCCTCTGTTTGCTCAACGTATACACTAGACGTGTTTGTTTGATGTTTGAGCCGAAATATTTTTCACCAAATTATCTTTTATTTCAGCTAAATTTTTATATTTTTATTTTGAAGGCTTTGTATACAGACGTGATGGATATGGAAAAACATTATGAATTTATAAATGAGCAGACGCTTTTAAATGAAAGGTTTCCGATTTAACAAGTTACCGTGCAATGATGAGTAAATTTTACGTTTTAATTCTTAATTAAAGCAAAGGTCAAATTAAAGAACAAACGTAACAACATTAACAGGCTCTTAATTAACTTTTCCTTTTTGTAAGATCTCAATATAAAAGGTAGCCGGCTCGGCTCGTTCATTAAGCATTGATTATCTCACAGGTGCAGAAAAAGAGCCCCCACGCCTTAATGACCCCGCACGCTACAATTCAATATCGAGGTTCATATTCACCGTAGAGTAAGCTGGGAAGGGGAGGATAAAGGGGAAAGAGAGAGAGAGAGAGAGAGAGAGAGAGAGAGAGAGAGAGTGAAAAAAAAGAGAAAAAAAAGGAAAGAGCGTAGAGCACGACTGAAAGCGCGTATGTAAGTAAACGTCGGGTGCTAGCTGCTGCTAATAACGCGGAGAGCGAGCGGAAAAGCAAGATAAGCGAGAGCAGAAAGAGAGAGAGGCAGGGAGAAAAGCGGAAGCTCGGTCTCAGGAATATGCAGGCTTGCAGATTTCCTGGGGAGGGAGCGTGTAACCGCAATTCCATCGCGCGCGAGCGAGCCTCGCTCTATAGCAATGGCCCGGCTGCAGGCCCCGAGGCTTTGACGTAAGAAGAGCATTTCATTCCTGCGTGCCCACGTCTACGATCAACTCCAGCGGCCTGCTGCTGCGTGCGCGGAACCGCGACGCGCTGATCTGCTTTTTCGGCCATTTGGCAAATTGAATTTTCGCCCCGGTCATTATTCATCGTGACGTTGATTGAGGAGGGTGGACGTCTTTGCGGATTTTTGGATATTACCAGCCCCTCCGCCTCTCTATCTGCCTCCTTCTCTTTCGTTCACTTCCTCCGGGGCCTCTTTCACCGAGAGCGCTTTGTCCCTAGCGCCGAGTGATTTACGCGGCTCAATTAAGCCGAATATTAGCGAGTCCCCCCTTAAAGTTCCCAGCGCGCGGTGTAAATAAAAGTTTGCTAAACTTGTCGGCTGGTACTCTTCAAGTTTGAAGGCTTACTGGACAATTATCGCCGACTTGTGGAAGAAAACGAACGAGGAATGTGTACATCGAAATTTTCCATTATTTTTTTCTCGAACAGTGTATAAAACTTTATTCTCGATTTTAAAAGATTTGGTTTGACCTCTCGTGGATTTTTTAAAAATGTACCAATTTTTTTTTTTAAGGGAAAGAAAGGAAGGTCGACATGAGGAAAAAAAAATTTTTGCAGGGACCGGCGAAAGCAAACGTCACGACCGCGGCATCCTGATAAAACAGCTGTCAAAAGATTAGAGCCACGAAGGGAAAGGGAGCAGAAGGAAAATAGACAGGGGAAAAAGTGCGAGGATGTATGTGTGTGTATGTGTGTATGGAGGGGGGGGGGAGGTGCTGGAAGGTAGGGGACTACGTCCGAAAACGTGCATGAACGAGGCGAGCTAGAGGAAGAAGGGGAGGGGGTTGGGGATGTTCCTATCGGAATATCGGATTGAACTTGACGCGGCGCGGATGTGCGCGCGCGAATGCACAGACCGAGAGCGCGCTGCCCGTGATTGTCGAGGGAGAGAGACGCTAGGGCGAGGGGGCGAGAGGGGAGAAAGGCCAATAGCCGCGAGAGGGTGGCGGCAAGGGGAGGGGAAGGGGGGAAGCTGGAGGGAACGGCAGCGAAATGAAGTCAAACATTGTTGCGGCAAGTGGGTAGGAGGCCTGGATCCAAGCGCTCCAGAGGTAACAGTGGCGAGGGGAAGAAGGAGAAGGAGGAGGAGAGGAGAGGGCAGCAGGATCACCGAGCGGTCGATGGCTGTCCGAAACTTTGTTGAATTTCACGCCATTTGGGTAAATGGCTGGGCCAGATCAAATAGACAGATATTTGGCGCGGCCCCTCTTCGATCACTCTCTCTCTCTCTCTCTTTCCCCCATACATCTATCTCGTGCGTCTGTTTAAAACGTTGTCCTTCCTCCAACAATGTCTCATGAAATTGCACTTGTCAAAGACTGATTGACTTGCTTCGGCCGCTCTCTCCGCTTCTGCCGTCGCTAAAATGTATTTACTTCGGCCATTATTCCATGCATCATTCATTACTTTAGTGCCTATGCGATGGGACGTTTATACACCCTCCCGACACGTCAAATGACAAAAACAAAAAAACAAGCTTTGAATAAATTTTTGAGATATGGAAAAGTTCTCCGTTTCCGTACGCACAAGGATAGCACGGGTTTTCGTTAAAGCAACGCTGAAGTTCCTAGCTAGACACTCATCGACATACAGAATTCGAGTCGAAAATTCGTAGCGCCTGGCCTAGCCCTTATGCCGCTAAATTAAATACTTTCCGAATCGCTGAGCTGTTTCATTTCGGCATATTACCCGTTCCCCCTTTAGCGGGAGGGCATCGCACGCGCGTGTAGAGGGCATAACAAGCCGAGGGAATCCGCTCACTCGGTCGCGGCGTCAGCAGCATCGACGCCTCCCTTTCCCTCCTCTCATTCTCGGCTGGTCCGATGCTGAATTGACGACCGAGTTCTTGCCGGCTTTTCATTTTTCCGACTCGCGCCTCTCGCAATCACAGCCCCGGAGAAAGTTTGACCATGCTCTCCCTCTGCCTTACCGAGCGTACTCCGCACACCTTCTACACGCCCCCGCCTCTAGGCCAGCCGTGCATGTTTTGAGCAATCGCGTAAATAACGAAAGCCTGACGGTCGATCGAGCCGTTTTCGAGCATTCGCGACAGATGATTAACTTAAGTGGATCGCCGAGCCGAGCCGTGTGAGTGCGAGCGCGTGTGTGGTCCGTTCGAAATTTCGGACTTTACGTGTCGTTTATTGGAATTTATTCGAGCCGCCAAAGCGCCGATTTCGCGAAATTCGATTTATTTCTTGGGAGGGGACTGGGGGTCCGAAGGGGGTGGGGCTCGGACTGACGCCGCGTGGCGTTGACGTCGTCGCAGCGGCAACAACAGCAGCAGCGGCGAGTATAATGCCGGGATCGGCTGGCCATCTCGGTGAGTGCTTTTTAATGAAAAGAGCGAATAATTCGTTGTATTTAGATTGTGCAGTTTGCAAATTGAATGCTCGTGGCCGCGCCCAGGTGATTATTTTGCTTTCTCAATTTATGGATTAATTTCGCCTCCGGCTCTCTGTCTCTCTCTTCCTCTCACACACTGTGCTATTGCTCCCTTTTTTTTCTCTCTCTTTTCTCGCTCACTATTTTTCTCTTTACGTTTTCTTTCTAATTTGATTTAGCACTCAATTTTTTTTATGCAAGAATTGTTATGTCAAAGCTTCGCGCAGCGGGTTCAATTTTCGTTACCTGCCGAATTACTAGGAGAGAAGAATTATTATTATTTCGGATAGGTCGGGGAAGGATTCGCGCTAATGAACGGGGACTGCTCGTTATTTAACGTAAAAGTGAAATATTCAATTTATAGCGGTATCCCGGTGTTTTATTGTTTACGCATATGCGAGAGAGACTCGCCGAACCGAAATGAAAATATACCGCTAGTTGGCCGCGGATATTGAACTCGAGAATCAATAACGGCTGCCTTTAATCGATTGTTTTAATCAAGCCGATAATATCCTCCTCCTCTACTACCTGCCCTTTTTTTTCAAGCTTTATTTACGCGTGCGAAAATAAGGTCGAACACGTTTTAACATCATTACGAATGAGCGAGCTTGAATTTCCCGGTCAATTAGGTGAATCTTTACGAGGCGCGCGCGCACACACATAGGCAGACGACGTAGGCGCGAGAATAATGAAAAAAATAATTTCCCCTACGAGCGAGAGTCAAACGCAAACTATTTCCCGCGCGGAAATTCCAACCCTTTCACAGCTATCCCTGCTCGCCCCATCTTTCCTCTTCTTCTCGTTTTGTTTTCCCCTTTTTCTCGGCCGACATTACGATACGTAATGAATTTTTGCGTTCGCAAAGGACATTGATATCCCGGAGCAATAAAATATCTCTCGGAACCGCACACACGCCACATGTTCTCGCCGTTTCGCTCGTTCTCGTCGGCTCTATCCCCCCACCCGCCTGTCGCCCTCTCCAGCTCGCGCTCACTCCCTTTTGCCTCCACCGCGGAATCTCGTTCTCTCTCTCTCCCCGCATTCTCAGCTTGCGCTCGCTGCTCTATCTCATTTCTTTCGCTTCGCTACTTTACATCCGCTTTTGTTTTCAACCTTTTTCACGCTCCCCTACTTCTCTCTTGCTCTCTCTTTTTTTTTCTTTAACGCACGACTGCGTGCTCTTTTTTAATTAAATATTGTCCTCTTTAGCTGGCTGTAAATTTTTTCGGCTTCCTACATTACGAATTTGGGTGGGTTAATGTTTTGTCGGCGGGTGTGCGTACGTACACGCCCTACTCTGTGTGTGTACGTGTAAAGGGCTGGTTTTGGAGTGTACGTCTTGACTCGGGTAAAGTCAAATATTTCAAAGGAGCACGAGAAAATGCTTTGTGCTACTTGAAAATATTGCATTTTGCTCGTATCGGTAAAAAGCTTGGCTCAGTTACTCGGGCGACCGTAAGGCTAGTTCGCTGCCGTAGAGTGGAGGAGATAGGGGAGAGCCGGCGGCTTGGGGATGGAAAAAGATGATCACTTAGCCCGATACAAAATATAACTTGGAGCTGGATTTTGGCTAAGCAAAGCCCCATATTTCACAACTGACTAAGCCAAGTTAATACAATGTGTTTTTCGCGTTCCCCTTTTTTACATCGCTCTCATCTTTACATGTAGTCTGGAATTATGAATTTTTTGGTTCGAGAAAACAATAAAAAAAACACCGGTAGTGATATATATTAACAAAACTTTAAACGATCATTAAACCGTAGTCGAGTGAAATTAGCATTTTTCGCGTAGTGCCGTTGTTATTACTTGAAAAACTAAAAATTCGTCCAACTTTGTTCGAACTCCACAGCCGTTAGAGAAAAAACGACCGTACAAAAAACTCTGCCGGTTGCGTATAAATTATAAAAACAACAAAAAAAAAACAACAACAAAATTTACAAGCGCATAAAAATTCGCGTTGACTCTACAATAGCCCCAAAAAGTCCGCTCGAAACTTTGGCCTAACGAATTCAAAGTGCCACTCGAACTGCGTAACAACCGTCATTTAGCCAAAAGAGAGAAAGAGAGAAAAAGTGCAAGAGAGTCGTGCAGGCAACAGGCGCGCGCTTTGGCCACTTGGAAATTTCCAGTCCGAGGTCGGACACTTGGATAGGAGGGAGGGAGGAAAAGCGCGGCTAACCGATTTCTCCGATAACTTTTTTTCCAGCGGCACTTCCAGTTGCGACCTCGGCGCATTCCTTTCGTCCCGTCGACACTTCCCACCCATTCCTCCTCGCGCCAGCTGTCTCGTGCACCAACTTCCCCCTCTCCCGCAGTCCGCGCTATCTCCTTATCGATTGTGCAAGCCTCCGAAAACTAATATAAACCCCCCGGGCGCGCTGTTCTCGGCCTGAACTCTCTCGACGCGTCGCCGCTAAATTCCTGTTTATCCGAATACCTCGGCGAGCGGCTGCTGCTGCTGCTACCGGGCCCGGAATTATACGAGTGCGTCGGCCGGTTATTCGAATTATCGATCGACGATCGACGGGCTTGCGCGCGAGAGAGAGAATGGGGCATGTGGGGGATGGGGAGACAGTGTAACCGATAAAGCTGGCCTCTCGTTGCCGGGGATTAAGGTAGTCGCGCGCTGCGGCGGTGGCGATGTGCGTCGGCTAAAATCGGCCGGAGGATTTCTCGGTGAGGGCGAGAGAGAGCGCGCGCGAGGCCTTTATTAAGGCCGTTAAAGGGCTGGAATTATGCGGTGGCGGGCGTTATGGCGGCGAAAAGAGGCCGATGCGACTCTGTGCCTGATGGCGCGCGCAGAGAGAGGCGGGGGGGGGCGACCATCGGGGCAGACTGCGGGCTCGTTAACCGATCGCCGCTGATTATTGCCTGCCGAGAGAGAGAGAGAGAGAGAGAGAGCGACAGAGAGAGAGCGGCGCACGGTTGCCGATAATTGGCACGTCCACTGACGTATCGGATTTTTGCAGCGCGACACCGGGATGTTTGCAGCGCACGGAGGCGAGAGAAAAATGCACGCGCGCGCAAGGGGCCAATTTATTATTTATTCGCGCTTGAATCCTCTCGCTTCTTTCTTGCTTATCTTTCGTTTGTTTTTTCCTTTCGCGAAAGCTAATATGCACCTAGCCGTTCGTAACGTTGTTTATCAAACGATAAACGTTGAAAATAAAAACGAAAAATAGTCATCCAGTATATCTATCGAAGGCTAAACACACGTTCATTGCGCATTGGAGAGTATTCCCTCTATCGGGTGTCAGTCGCTCGTCGATTCACGCAGGGCAGCTCGCAAAAGCCGGTATTTCGCCTGGATTTAACGTCATAGTTTGCAGATGAGCTCTCGCTACTCGCATTCGTATACCTTGTTAATCGTCATTTGACTGCTAGTTGGCCTAACTGCCTCGTTCGCATAATAACCCCTCATACGGAATTTTACTGCGAAAAATCAGTTCCAACTGGAGAAAAGTGAAATAAGCCGTTTCTCTTTCTTCATTCAAGTCTTTTTATTTCGGCTGATGTCAATGCGCTCTGTCTGATATTGAGGACGAGCGCGAGGAAAAAAACGCGGGACGCGTGATACTTTTGACAGCCGGTGTTTTATTACCCGAACGAGAGGACGTTAGAGCGCAAGCTTGGAACTCGATCCCGGTCGCTTGATCTCGTCGCGTTTTAATAAATATGGGAACAAACGCTTGGCATTAGGATGAGCGCGCGCATAATTGATTATGAAAGTCATTAATTTATTGGAGATGAATAATATTAATTGCTTAAAATTAATGGCACGGCTTGTTTAACGAACTTTTAGTATTTTAATTTGGACGTTTTATCTAAACTCATTTCTCATCGGCTTTCAAGTATTTATTTGGTGAAACTCTGTATCTAAATCAATCACATAAAGTAATACTTGGAAATCATGAAACATTAAGATCCAATCGAATTACCAAATCACTTTCATTATTTATCTCGTTTACGTCAATATTGTGGTATTTGCGTAATTATTTACGTTGGTTTTTTTTCGAATAATTGGTCAAACTGTAAAATGTACTACGAATGAAGTAAGGAAAAATTTAAAGTAGTTCGTGAAAAAAGTATATGCTCGGTCTAAGCAGACGAATCTTTTTAGTAATTGTTCATTAATTAGTTTTAAATTAACCTTTTGAGGGCTAATATACGCAAATCTACCTTACTACCACCAATTATTTCGACAAAAATTTATAAGACTGCTTAAATTTTGTATTAAATATTGTATGGAATGATTGTTTCTTTATTTTTTTTTAAAAAAAAGGACAATTTAATCGAAGATTAAAATGATTAAATCAAAGCAATAAAAAGAAATTGGTAATAATAAAGTTTAATCTAATCTTCCTAGTTATGCATATACGTATAATTAAATATAAAATATGGAGAGGTGAAATTATAATTATGAAAATGTAATTTATGGAGAAATAATTCATAAGGATTAACATGTTTCTGTACAGTCAGTCATTAATAAATAAATAATCTTTACTCATATAACTATTTTCAATACTTTAGAAAATCCAACGTTTGTTAAAGCTTGTCGTAAGAATAATGATATCCAATAGAAAACAATACCAATGTCTGTTACGTTAAAAGATATTAATAATATTGAAACGGTTAATGTATATTAATGTATTATGTATTATATATTCATGTATGTTAATGTATTACATGGCAGTATTATTGCACAAAGAAAATTTAATTATAAAGCCACGTAGTTTTGGCGAAATATTTGGAACATTTTAAAAAACTTAACTCTTGTTATAAGTTATGCTATGTACTTATTCTTGTTTCAAACTGCACGTATAGGATTAATTGAAAAGCTGCTTATAGGAAAGCAATATTAAAAAAAATGTTTATATGATAAACTTTTTGAAAGGAATTTTCAATTATTTAATTCGAAGATGTTATTTAAAAGTATTTTTCATGCCTGCGGCCAGAAAGCGGCAACTTCCCGGCCGCGCAGCGGCCGGGAGTTGCCGTTTTCTGGCGGCGCAGGCATGAAAAATCGTATACA
>JAPYYQ010002894.1:0-15051 GCA_030522585.1 Anagyrus pseudococci | reverse complement strand
GTATCTTACTTTTACGGCTAGTAAAAGTACATCAAAAGAAACATAAGAAATAGTAGAAAATTTCAGTTAGCCTGTCCCGGTATTGGGTATTTTACCTTATTAACTAAAAAATGTATAATTTAAATAGAAATGGACGTATTATAGATACATTTTTCTCCTATTTATGACACGATTTTTTTCATCGAAATCCACCATTTTTCGTATTAAAAAATAGAAATCAGTAGAAAAAATTCTCAATCTAAAAAATAGACATAAAATGCATCACTACTTCAAAACATGATTGAATTGATGAAAAATGAATAATATTACGAAGTATAAGCTTAAAAACGAATGTTCAGAGTCTTAGATTAATCAATTCAAATTGTATCTTCAACGAACTAAGTAAAATCCCGAAACGGAAAAGTTCGGTTACGTAAACTCTATTTTTCTTATTTAAAAAATAGCTATTTTTTAGAATTATTTTCGTCTTAAAATTAAGCATTTAAATTGTATCTATGAAATAGATGAATTTGATGAGAAAAATTGTTTTCTTAATGTATAGAATTTAGATATTTCTATTATCTAGTTATTATATAATTTGTCCATTATTATGAGATTCATTTCTACCAGGGTCACTACATCATTTATTATTCGCGGTTAACTTTAGCTTTTTCGATCAAGTGAGCTTTCTACAATTTTGACCGCGTCCCTGGAATAAACCAGTAGCTTATAATAGTAAGTCAGATGTCGGATCCCCGCGGTCACAAAAAGAAAGAATCTTGTACATAGTAATTCGTTGAACTTTAAGCGAATTTCCAATATACATTTAAGAAAAAAATTAATAAATATTTTCAAATAACAATCGTTTAATCGTTTGGATTACTTCTTTATTGCCACTTTGTTTGATTGCAGGTGCGACTAACACGCTTATAAAGTGAAAGAAGACAAAGGAGTTGGAATTGGAAAAGTTTTACAGCCTCGATTATGACGAGGACTGAAAAAACGCAGGCATATTTTTGTAAATGACCATAGCGACAAGCACGTCTGATTCCATTTGTAAGATTTAAGAGCCACTGATTTGACAGATGATAAATTAATTGTACCAATGAAGAGTAAAAGGGGAATGGTGTTAAAATTAAATGTTAGAAACTGTTGATTAGTGATTAAACATTTGGATAATTCATTATTTATTCAGTAAATAGAAAGTCAGAAGACCGAAGAGTGGGTTTAACGTACAATCTGGCTCCTTAATCTCGATGACATCTTTTAACTGGGGCGATTTCAAAACTATAATGCAATTGCTTATCATGATGAAGATGTTCATAAGCTTGCCGACGTAACATGTACATTGACAGATCTTCTGCCTGCCAATATTGCACTTTGCATGTTTACATGTACAAACTTAGAATTATACGTCCTACGACAAATTACGTATCAATGTTTGGTTTTATCAATAATATGGACGTTATTAACGATTGCTCCTCCAAGTATAGGTGTACATCTCAAATTGTTCAAAAACACTAATTCCGTACTACATATACGAAATTTAAGCGAAGCATTAATTTTGACCGGGAGAAGTAATACAATCAACGCAGTTTTAATGTTATATATTACTCTTGTAGACTATAATTCTTTCTGGCAACTATTGTCAAACGTAAAATATTCTTTACTAAATGATTAAAAATCCATTACTGTTTTTAAATTTTTTATACTATTAAATTTCAATCTATTTTTAATAATTTTAATAAATATATATGAATTCAAATAATTTCTTTACAAATATTTTCTTTGCCCCCTTACAATGTTTCTACGAAATAAAACGTAAATGTTGAATAGTATACTGGTATCTTTCATACCGATACCGCTGGCAACATATTATATCGCTTATCTATTGGAAAAACCTTGTTTTTGATCGGCAACTATAGCCGCTAGTTGCCTATCCACCATGTGTAAAGCTTGTTTGCTTACTTGGTAAACTGACGAATTTAAAATTCCTATCTGCTACACGATTTCGCTGTTGACGATAAGGCACACGACCAACACCAGTTACCCTCCTCTATTATTCGACTACAAAAAAGTAATGCAACAAGAGCATATGTTTGCATTAGTTGTTTAACCCGACCTTGCAAGAACAAACACAAGATAATATTGAACTACTTTTATCAATTTATACTTTTACTTCGTCTAGTATTCTTCTCAAATCTGAAGTTTGCAAAAAAAAAGTTAGGCTGGAAGTTATAACGAAAAAACTTTTAGTGTTTTGTAAGCTCAGCACAGATTTTTATTATATAAAATGAACGAATGTAATGAATGAATAAATGATGCAAATTATGACTATTGCGATATGAATTTTATTAAAAAATATAATTAAAGCATTTTACACGTTAAGAAAATAGGTTGGATTGACAAAAAATTTAATTTTTAACTATAGCTTGCTTGATAATTTAGCCAAAATTAAATTCATTTACAGAGGATTAATTTCTCAGTAGTAAAAGAACAACTTTAACGATTGCAAATCAATAATTAAGTTTTCTCTGTAAATTAACGCAAATTGTTCGTTTCACCTTCGCTTCGCTCAGGCGAAAACCGCCAAATGACTGCTAAATCATTTTCTCGTACGAGAATCGAGATGTACTATTTTTTAATAAAATTTATACCATTCTCATATAAGAGCGTTGGTTGATGTGAATTTCTATAAAATTGTCCAAACTTGTATCGAAAGTTAACGTGCGTAATAATACGTCTTTATTAGTCGATGGTATAGTGATCGGCGATATTTCCAAAAATATCTGTATTTGATATCGATGTAATGATTGAGCTGAAAAAAAATAATAAAATTTTCATTGTCAGTTGAATGAAATAATATTTATTATAAACATATTACATATTTTTATTGAGTTTTATTATTACTTTGGATTATTTCACAATCTCACAAAAATTACTAAATAAATAACCAGAGAGTGAAATAACATTAATAATAAAATCAATATTTAGATAGTTGATTACCAATATTATAGAATACCGATAAATATCGCCGAGCACTATAGTGTGCTCGTAGTAGCATATAATGTGCATCCGCATGGTTTTTCACCGCTCTGTTACTGCTTTTTTCTGAGCTGCAGATTTATGAAAACCAAAATCCGGCAGCTCTTCTCGAGGCAGCTGCACGGAGGATTTAATAAAAGGTAAGTTGAAAAATGTAGATTGACTAGACTTGGATTCAACCTGGGGAAGAAAACGAATAACTAACAACGCTGTTCATTGCACAGGCAAAAGCAAATTTACCCCAGTTTTTTCTCCATCTTCATCAGATTGACGATTCAGAATAAATTCTTTCATAATAAAGTCCTTTTACGTGAAAATTCATTGATTAAATTTAATTCGAAATCAGCCTTGTACAACTACTGGTAAGAAATTTCTTCAGATTCTTGAATTTTTTCGTAAGTAAAGTCACTTACTGTTTTGTAAGGAGAAATTCTTTCTTTTAATGAAAATTCAATATTCATGCTTTCTTCAAGATTATAGCAATTTTTAATTTAGATAATAATATATTTGACTGTACATTTTTCTCTCGCTACTATTATAAACAGACATGTAATTCCCAATTTTGACTGTTCAAAGTAGATTATTTGACTCGCAAGCGGAAATGTTAATGAAAAGCAGTAAACAACGTTACGCAAACACCCTGCCGTGCATGTAGCCGAGACGGATTTTTGCCGTTCTCGGCTAGATAAGGACGACTGGGAATACGCGACTGGAACGAGTCCTGCGCCTCCCCAGCTGCTCGTAGAACAATTTCTACAGCTTTTTTTATACATTTGGTTGCTTCTCCTTTTCTCTATATTTTGGAAAATCTAAAAATGTCATTGGTTGTTTTTCTGATTTACGCCTACTAGGATATTTATTTATTCTGTATTTTTTCTTCTGTCTGTGGACAGTTTTCTACGAGAAACTTGTTAATTACGTAAACGACAAATTATTAAATTTCAAAGAATTTAATGATTCGGGCATAATTTCCGCCATCAATCACTCCCAATAAACAACACAAAAAAATTTTCAAGGTGTATTTAAGAAATGTGTTTATTGGGCTTCGACAGTCAGGCTAGGGGACCGGGCAACATACCTCTCTGCACTGTCAAACCTTCTCTGCCATCTATCTGTTATATTATACGCAATGTTTTTAGTAGCTTTCTCTCACCAACCCTCAGTTTCTGATGCAGTGGAAAACAAATGTCGCTCCTCTACATTGAAACTACTGATGCATTGTCAAATGTCTGCCTATCTGAAAAAGGCAAATCTTAACTTAAAATCGAGAATATGATCCTCGTTGAATCCTGCACCATTACGTGTAATTTGTGTGGGTTCCTTGTAATTCTATAGAGAATCCATCCTGATTGAGTGTAAAATTGATGTAGATTTTACTTTGAATTCACGAGACGTTTTTGCGCGGGTTTTATATGGTCTTTGCGTTGAATCTTAACGAAATCTTAATTCTCAAATAGTACATGTCGATACTCATGGAAAAAGTGATTCGTAACGAGTATCGAACGATATTTTTCCTAAATCGCACTTTGCGCACGCAGGTAGGAAAAAATCGTTAATGAATCATTACAGAATCTTTATTATATTATATTATCATTGAATCCCTATAGAATCTATGTTGAATTTGAATTAAATCTTTACATAATCTGAACAGCTTTCATAATATTTTCGTCATAATAACCTCAAATTGTGTCAATTGACCTATTACTTATGGGTGTTTTTCAACCTTATCCAAAGTTCTGCTTCTCTTTGCACGTCTGAACTACCTTCGGCTGAGGCGAAAGACACCCTCGACCCAGGCGAAACATATATAATGCAAATTTTAATTGATTCGAAAATATGTATATTGACAATCATAAAGTAATAAGTTTAGAAAGTGAACCTCTAGAGATATTTTTACTCCTATACTTATTATGAAATTGTTTAAATAACTTGGTAAATTTTTTTCTATATTTTACATCGGTCTGCTTTCCTCGTGTGAAATTTGACATCTATCGTTGTTGAGAGTGCATCATTACTCTTTGAGCGAACTTTGAGCAAGTGTCGGTGTGGTGATTAACTGCAAAGTCCCTTGAAAAAAGCGCATTGATTAAATTTGTAAAAAAGCTTGCACTGTGAAAGCATATCTCATCCGGGCTCTCTTGTTCCCCCTACTGTTATTTGGCACGCTACGAGAGCATAGACTTGTGCGCCTGCTGACATACGGGTGTGACGTACATCTGTGACCTTCAGCATAATCAATTTATCCGATTTTCTTTCTATAAAAATCCTCCTACGTTAGACTCTCCTAGGAGTGAAATGTCCCCTCCCCATCTTCTTTTAAATCGTCATCCTTCCGATTTGCTTGCCCTGCAATGGTTTTGCATCTGCCTCTACACCATCTACCTCTTCATACGCAGTGTTACAGCTAGAGAACAAGTAGAGGAAGAAAAGAGAGGTCAGAAGATTTATAATTTTAGGATTTCAATTATCATAATATTCGCTAACCAGTTATTTTATTTAGGAATAACAGTTTCACATAAAATATTTAATTTTTTTTTGCATTTCAAACGCAAAAAATATTTTATTAGCTAAAAAGTTACCAAACATCTGAAGTTGTACATTTGCGCCTACGTTACGTAATCAATTTTTTTAACTCCATTTAACATTCAAGTTATTCGTTGTCGTTAAGCAAGTTTTTAGGAGATTAAATATTTAAGATAAACGAAAACTGCGTCCTTAAAGCAACAGAATAGATACCAGTAATGGCAAGTTGTGCAACGCATAATATTGATAATGTCCCTTTGTAAGTCGATCTAATAAAATTCATGAGCACCAAAAAAATAATAAAATGTGCCTAACACATATATAAACAGTTTTTTTCATTAAATATTTTATCCATCTCTAAGAAGTAAAAAGTTTGGAAATTCTTTTCTTTCCCGTATCAATCTACGCGAATTTATTCTTTAAATATCCTATCACTAGCTATCTGGCATCCGACTATTTGTTTTCCACCCGGCTACTCACTGAATGCTAAGCCGGCTCGTGGGTTGTTCAATCCCCGTTGATATAGAAACTTTTCAAATTTTTCATCGGCGTTCTGTTGCGTAAAATATGCATGTGCCCGCACGAAAATTCACATAGCTATCCCTCATAGGAAATGGTTAGAACAGTTGGACATCGAACGCGTCACCGAATAAAAGTCTAAAGTTAGCTTTGCAGATTAGGTAGGGAAAAGGTTAAAGAAATTGAAGCACCATGACAGTTGTACACGATACGTTCGGTCGACGGCTGACAGCTCGTATGCCAGTAGGTGCTACTCGGTTAATAAAAACCCATACCAATAGTCTTAACTCATTATTCAAATTTTGCTAGTATAGCATACCCTTGTTGTACAAGATGAACAAGAGATGGAGCGGAGAAGAAGATGGGCTAGAGGTTCATCTACGTTACGGTAAATAAAAAATCGTAATGTCTGAAAAAATGGCACATTTATTATGTTATAAGTGATGATAATAATCAGAATAATCATAATAATAATAATAATAATAATAATAATAATAATAATAATAATGATAATGATAATGATAATAATAATCAGAATAATCGTAATGATAATCATAATAATATAACTAATGGTAATTAAACATGTTCCTTGCCAATAGTGGCCTCAATCATAAAACACATTCGCAAGCCTAAAGCTTGAGTCAATATTTCTCTGTTTTGCGCAAAGCATCGGTAAAGCCACGAGCCAAGGTTGTCGCGACACGCGCTGCCTGTAACGCGCGCAACTTTTACACGTGCTCGAGGCCGGGTGACCGGCAACCTGCTCTACTCCTCTCCTGTATGCTCACAGTCGATTCCTCAATCTTGAACTAAACGTCTGCGCTGCAAACACCGCCAGGCATATCAGTTTTCTCCTGGCCTTTTACCTCTTGCTTTGCTAACTCGTATCGCTTCTAAACGTCACTTTTTTCAACTATTTTAAATTATCGACGAGCATAGTTTTCGGACTGCTTTTAAAATCTATTTATAATCGTTATTATTTTACATGATTACCTTCGCAAGTCTTCGGCACGCCAATACTTTTACAAAAGTATACTTCCTTATTTCATTCTTATGGCCATTAAGTATCGCGCAATTCAATTAGTATATTTATATATCCAGTAGTTATGACGTTAATGGTAATAATAGTAGCAATAAAAATAATAAAAATAATAATGATAAAACGATCGTAATGGCCATACAGCGTAGTTTAGTATTGTTGTTAATGTACACAGTCTAACGTCGTTACATCAACGCTTGGTATATCGGCCACTCCACGGCATATTCAACCTGCCCAGAGCAACAAACAGACGCATCCTCACTATCTCCTACTTTGCCGGCTAGAAAATAATATCAACGATGCGACCGTTGAGATCTATTTATGTCCAAGTCTACGCCGCTAAATAATTAGTCCTAGACAGAGGATTCGTATTTCGAGCTTATTTTTTCTCATTACGACCGAGAAAAGTTGATATAACGAGCATTGCATGTACTAAATTTTCATAATTATATCAATAGGTTATTAATAGAATTGTAAAAAAAGTATGAAAATTAGTGTTGTAATGAAAATAATAGTCAGAATCATAATAATAATGATGATGATGATGATGATAATAATAATAATAATAATAATAATAATTATATAATAGTAGTAATAGTAGTACTAGTAGTAGTAGTAGTAGTAGTAGTAGTAGTAGTAGTAGTAGTAGTAGTAGTAGTTGTTGTTGTTGTTGTTGTTGTTGTTGTTGTAGTAGTAATAGTAGTAATAGTAATAGTAGTAGTTGTAGTGATAGTAGTAGTAATAATTATTATAGCAGTGTATTATCTATATTAATAATTATCACGCCGAGTCAACTCGGTCTGTTTTCAAGGTTTCTGCGCGTCTCACAATGTACAAGTTACATTAACTTTCTAATCCGCAGTCATATATCTTTTTATACGATGTCGTCTTGCAACGCTGACGAACAAAGGTATACAATTAATTTAATTACAATTAGTTATTGTTGAACGAGGTCGCAGCCGACGTTATTGTCCTTCTTACGCGGAAGCCCTCCAGAGCAGATACTCGATAGTTCATTCCTTTTCTACTGGCGACTTGCAAGATTTTACCAATTTCATCAAGCCAATTAATAAAAAATATACTTTAGTAAAAGCGCTACGATAATCGGCATTAGTCGCCACTTGTATTTATTTCATTTCAAGTCGACCTTTCTTTGCAAACAATTTACACAATCATAACTTTGCTCTGTAACTAAACGTCACCACTCTTTGATCGAAAGCCATAACAAACATTTATAAAGCAATGACTTGTCTAATTGGTCAAGTCCTTCGGATTTAAAACAAAAGGAAAGTCTAAATATGAGGATGAAAAATTCTGTTTTCGTCTATCTATATTCATGAGGAATTTGCAAAAGCGTTCAATCAATGGTGAAATCTAGACAGAGTTACCGGATCTTTGCCTTACAATTCCAGATATAATTGTTCAAAAGTTAAGACGAAACGCTGAAATAAAAGGCTTGCCTGATGGTGACAGAGGAACTTCAGCAGTAGAGTAAATACTTGTGGTGTCAAGTCGCACGATTCTCGTTCCTACGTATATAATACATCTTGTTGCCGAAACATTATTATCTTTAACTTTGAGGTTTTTAATGCTTGTTCCAGCTGTGTCGCGCAAGGTTCATCGGCTGATCGGAAACAAGTGGTGCTTTGTGCTTTGCCCCAGCCATGTTTCAAAAGAAGCAAACAAGTACAATAGAGAAGGAAACCCTTAAATCTAGACATGTGTTGTATGCAGCAGACGTGGTCTCGGATGTGTTTTCATACGCAAGCTTGGACTTCATATTTACACCCAATTACGCTATTCCACATCAGTTTCATGAAATATCAATTTGTTTAATTCATTATATTTATTTTCATTTTTACAAAAACCATCATTTTAATATTACTCTTGTAATATATAAAGAAAATAGATACATCAGACTTGCATGATTATCATGACTTTTCGTACGTTCTTATTAGCCCTTTACCGACACCTTTAGAAAATCTACAAAAACAAAGAAAAACTTTTATTTAGAAATAAACATAATGTAAATGATAAAATTTCTTTTATCAATTTACAATTTTGAATAAAACATTTTTTAAGTACATATTGTAGAGAAATTCAAACTGTATAACAACTGACTTGATAAAATTTGGCGTGTTCATGTAATTTATATATCTCAAATACTATACAATCAATTTGATATGCATTAAATTTTATGATGAAGGTAGGTAATAGTATCTATTTCGATACAGATATTTTTAACAAACTAAAAGGATATTTTTGGCTGTTTATATTATTAGAAAAATTTTTTATAATTATATTCTTTGTTACAAAAATTTGTACTGCACTGACATTAAAAATCTATCAACCAAGTATCAATTTCATTTTTGTTAAAAAGCATTCTATTGTTAATGGTATTTACAGGCAATACAAAGATTCATTGAATTTATCAAAAATCAGATGAAAGTAGCATAAAATGAATGATTATTACAGTTTACCAATTACCAAAATTGAATAAAAATTACTACTTTTTATTTATTTTTTTATTACCAAATTAGGTGAAATTACAAAAATTGTTAAAAGTTTTTAAAGAATTATAAATCTTAAAAAAGAATGTTGATGTAATAATTACATTTTACTTCCAGAAATTATTTATTTTTTTTTCTAAAAGAAAAGCAAAAAAATCTGCTATTCGATTAGCATTTTTTTATATTATTCTGCTTATCAAACGTAGAATAATGCGGAAAATCATTTGTATTTCGTCTCCCATGTTTTACACTAGTTTTTATTGTTTGATAACGTGAAAAATTAAGCCTTATATTTTTAAGGGATTTCCTTCTCTCAAAGAATAACCTTACGCTTATGTTGTACAAGTAGTCAACTCTAAAAAAAATAATGTTGATAAATGAAAATAATCGTTTAAAAAACTGAATGAAATCTAGCAATATCGACCAACTGTGGCATTTTCTTTTTCTAACTAGAGACAGTCGATTAGCCATGGGATACTGCCATTTACAGACGTACGAATACTTACACTTTAAAGTACGCACTCGCTGACACGCACAAACATACAAACGCGCGCTCGGGCACACGATATATGCTCAAGCACACGGCAGACATACATGTTTAGTACGTAATATATACAAGTGTGCATCAAGTATGCTGAGACACGCATTTTTTGGACGAGATAAATTTTAAAATATTTGAAAAAATTTAAGAATAATCTAAAACGCTCTCGTTTGGAGGATCGTTTTTGTCAGATACATCAGACGTAGTAAAATACAAACGAACAAACTTGAATCTGGCGAAACTAGAACTAGTAAATTTATTTAAAAAATAAATCACTCACAAATTTGATGCGATGCACACAAATTTTGCGTCAACTTCGAAATTAGCTTTGTAAAATATTTATTAAGCTTAAAGGCTAAATTATATAATCCTATTGGAAAAGCAGATACGGAAGCATCGATTTTTGTTTTGCACGCAAAGAACGAGAATGCACTTGCAAAAGTCTCGTTCCCTGTTAAGCTTACTATTTCACGGTTATCATACCGGTAACTCAGTGATGGAGTGTCTCATTCAGCCCTCGCGATGTTTTAGAAAAATACAGTTGATCCGATTTCGACTTAGGCAATAGTCGGCAGGTGGCACAGAGTGGGCAAATCAAAGACAGCGGCGGAAACTTGAAGAGTGGCCGAAGAGCAGCCGATCGGTCCAGCCCGAGTAGCAGATCTACAGCATCATGCCGCTACACAACCTGTGCTACTGCGGCGGTGCTGCCGTGTGCTGGTGACTTGCCGGAACGCCCTGCTACAACATTCATATTCTTTTACTGAGTTTTAGCGTAGAGACTTTCCGTTTCGCCGATAATACAGAAATGGGGCGCAGAAAAAAAGTTTCGCTGCACTTGCTTGTGCATAGGCTCGATGAAAAAAAATAAATAAATAAATAAATAAATAAAATTCAACAACTGTATTTCAAATCATTCCACTCAGCAAGACATTTTTATTTGTCAATGATACTTTGACTTAATGCGCAAGCACGCGATTCACTTTTGGAAATTTTTTATTTAAAATCGGTCAACAAACACCACTGTGCTGTTGGTAGTTGAAAGAAAAAATGATCAGAAGCTTTTCGTGAAACTTTTTTTCTGTAGAGTGATGATTTACAAACTCACGGGCATCGCTGGAAATGGTGGTGCATGTGTATGCGCATGTGGATGAGGATGAGATATGTGCGATGCAAGGTGACCTGGAAGCTTAGGCCCGTCCTCGGCTTTTTCTTCTTCTCTCCTCTTCAAACAAGCCGCTTTTGGATTCAGGTTTCGTTCTGGAATGGCATATTATTATTATTGTTTCTATTGTTTTCTTTATTCTTAAAAATACCGATGAAATAAAATTTTGTTGTACACGTTTTATTATGTATGTACATGCATAATAAAATTATACATACATTTTATACAGTTTTTCTATTAATTTCTCATAAATTAGTTCACAATTCATTTTTATTTTTATCTTTTTTTTTAATTTATCACAATTGGAATTTAGGAAACTTTGTTAATACGTTAAGAATTGCAGTAACATAAAACTATGGTTTATAAAGTGTTAGCCAGAAGTCTCAAAATATTCTATAGAATCTGTAATTAGTCATTCCATTTTCTAATAATTCGAGAATACTTTAGTTCATTTGGAAAAGCATAACCTTAACTGGAAAAATTCTATGAAAATTTTTTGCAATACATTATTTGTTTATACAGTATTACAATATCATATCGTAATACATTCAAAGTGTACGTAAAATTTTCAAAGATTATTTTAGTAAGAAGTTAAGCATAATTATGTTAATAATGAAGCTTCAGATGAAATTACATTTTGACCAGTGCTCATAAAACTCTCTCAGCATCTAGACTTTAGGAATAATTAATGCTGTTTTCTTTAATCCTCTCTGAAGCAAAAAGCGCAAGCGACAAAACTTGTTATTTATTTTGCATCACTTGTAATATCTTATAAATAATACAATAAATTATCTTAAAATGAAAGCTATCCGTTCAACCAACGACGATCGAACTCGACTAAGGAACGAGAGGATAAATAGCCCCGGCGACACTGGCTCTCGAGACCAGTCCAAAACATTAACGACTGAGAGAGCATGAATAGACAGACGTTATCGTCAGTAATTGAGTGCGATTCAATTTTAATCCCTGTCACGTGTTCCCAGGCGCAACGACGCGAAAGATGATCGAACGGCAGCGTATCCAGCGGCTTCTCTCTGGCCCCTCCCTCCTCCACGCCCATCAAAGTGGCAAACCGTGAATGTTTATTCGGAAAATAATAATTTCCAACTGTGCTAGTAGCTTCAAGTATTTGTAAAGCGAGATACGATTACGTTGAAAGTTTTTTGCTTACCGCGCACTTGTTGCTCTAATGCCATTATAACTTCGACAGCCATGTTGAGAATTCCAAGTTTAGTTTGTGGTTTCTCTGACTTCATGTGGGCCATGCACATTCTTCCGAGTTCCTTTAAAGCTTCATTGATGTCTCTAATGCGTATCCTAAAATAGAAAATAATTTTTAGGCAAAATTCAAGCGGAATGAAATTCGATGGAAAATGTGAAAGGATTTTGCCAAAGTTCTCGCTCAATATCGTCATCTAAAATTTTACTTTCTACTCTCTACTTATTTTTCTCAATTTTCCATCGATTTCAACAAAACTTAAACCTATTATATGATTTTTGTAATGTCACAATTTTTGGCAGCAACTCGATGTTTTCAACTAAAATTTTCAAATGTTTATTATCACTGAAAATTAAATGAAGCAGGTATGCTTGTAGAAATGGGGCAAGCCCTTAACAGTTAAGAACAGAGGAAGAAGGACAAATAATGATTCAAGGGACGAGAAACAAATGTTACTGGCATCGTACAATTTAGAATACGGGCCAACCGTTAAAATACACGTAAATTTAAAGCAACCTTTTTTATAATGCTCAAGCAGATCTCATTTCTGTTTCAATGATCCGTGAAGACGTCTTACCTTTCCCTAGCATTGTTGGCCTGCCGCCTTTCCTTTTCTCGCTGTGCCTTAACGTTGGGATCGTCGTCCTCTTCGTCTTCAGCGCTCGAACAACAATTGCGCAATAACAATACTCGATTAATTACCTGAGGTACAGTAGTGCTACGATCTTGTAATTAAAGTCTTAAGTTTTATTATTCGCAAAATTGATGCAACTCAATCATGTTGAATGAAAGTCGAATTTTATTTAAAATTCGGTTGGCAAAACATAAAATTCGTACAATCTTTTATTTCACTGCCTGTTTATGTTGTTCGAGCGACTACTTGAGCTTATTTCTTAAGAAAAAAATCATTATTTTACACTTTGAATATTAAAATTGAGTGAACACACGCATAATTTATGGATCAACAATGCAGGATCATCAAAGTGTGTATTTTTAATGATTTTTATTTATAATTTATTTACTTTTTTTTCTATTACTTATTTTCATTTTAGGCCCGCATTTTTCTTGCAGCCGGTCACATTTGCTCTCTGTTCGATATTTTGCAAGTTGTAAAATTTAGTCAAAGGAGAAGGAATACTAAACGAAAATAAATTCGTGGAATATTATGCATTCAGTTAGAATTTCTTCATGAACAAGTTACATTGAAGAAACCAAGAACTATATATGATTATACAGTAGCTTACCGCCCCGAGATTAAGTGTAGAATTAAAGTTAATTAAATAGGAAAATCTTGCAAGAGAAAAATAAGAACGTCACTTTGGATCAAGCTTGAAGGCAAAATGAAATAGAAGAATAAGTTTTTTTCTTCAAATCGGTACATGTGACGTGGATCTTCATCTAAAGTAATTATTACGGAGTCCTAAGAAACTGAAAGTATAAAAATCTACACAACAATCGGATAGTTTAAAATTTATAAACGCAAGAAGAATAATGAAATAATAGGAATTTTTTAATTATTATTTAGAAACAGACGAAAGAACTTTCAACTCGTACAATAAAATCGAATAGACACTATGAGCGAGCAAACGAAAAAGGGAAGGAAGGGGGGGGGGGCGAAAGATCAGAGTGGAATTAAAATTAAGTTGAAAAGATAATCAAAGTGGTAATCGCGTGTGTTCACTAACCTTTCACGAACGTTGTTGGCTTGTCGACGCTCTTTTTCACGCACTGCTTTAGTGCCCGGATCGTCACCGTCTTCATCAGCGCTCGAACAACAATTTTCAAAGACAAAATTGGTTAGTTTTTCTTTTTTCATACATAAAATAACTATGTAAGAGATGAAAAAATTTAGATTTCTTGAACAGAGAATAATCAACAAGGCTCAACAATATGTTCACATAAATTTATCAAATTTCTGGCCTTTGTAAATTTTCCTTTGTTTTATTGTAAATTCATTTGAACCTGCCGGTATTGTTAGTTTACAATTGAAGATGATAAAACACGCATGAATCTTAAAAATCAGATGAATTTGATTGAGCTACTTACTATCGACGTGATCGTTTTGTACCCTTTCCTTGCGACGTTGAATTAACCTGGACAGCTCCTATAACTCCTGCTGCTGCTGCCAACTCGCTGCTGGAAGGCTTTGTTTCACCACCACTGCTGTCTGGCGGATCTTTTCTCTTTTCTACCGTGATGTATTCTAAAATTATTGAATTTTAGAAAATCAGTGAGTGCATGCGAGCAAAAACCACGCCTACCATAAGAGCATATGAAAATTATTTTAATGTTAGTTTACTGTCTTTATAGACTAGCCTGTTTTATTCACTTGTGTAACCTGTGTTATTTCAGTAAGAAAATTATAAATAATGTTATTAGAATAATTAGAAAGAAATAAGGGTATTACAGAAAGCATGTAAAAGAATATTTTTATCCTGAAAGGCTTTTTTTTCAAGTCGTGTGATATTAGATGCACACATATGTTCTTATATTAACAATGAAGAAGAAAGA